>NW_023609277.1:0-47257 GCF_013339725.1 Rhipicephalus microplus | reverse complement strand
GTGTCTTTCACCTGTAGTAATGTGTGGTGATTATATCCGTGGAAGCTGAGTATGGAAGCCTGGGCCTGGGCCTCCATATCCACCACCGCCGTGCCATGCCATCGGGTAGGGCTGCCATCTGCCACCACCGCCACCTCCACCTCCAAAACCGTTGGCTAGGGCAGATCCCAAGAGGAAGCCGGTGCCCAGACCAAGAGCGCCTAGAGCGAGGCCCTTAAGAATGGCGTCGGCAGTGCACAGGAGAGCACCAATCACGCATACCGTGAGCTGCAAGAAATAACGCGAGTCATTCAGACGAACTTGCAGCTCTATCAATATATTTTGATTAGGGAAAGTGTTAGTCAAAACACAGTGACGATCACGTTTGTGCAAAAAATGTCATCATATATGAGCCTGTGCCCCACAATTTGGCCAACTCCAACAAATTACTCCGTTGGTGCGGCCTGTAATAAACCTGATGGGTGAGAGAACGAGTACAGGAAGACAGGAACAAATAGAAACAGACATAGAAAATATCGTACAGAGAAAGAAGGAATTTGATCGAGAGAGAAAGAGGGGAATTGTCCCCGCAAGAAATTCTTCTGAAGATTGGATTCAACCTCCTGCGTTGTGGACCTGATGGTGAGCACCTGAAGTTTTTGGCTAACCAGGCACGCTGGCACAGCATTGCCTTGTGTAGTATAGTGTGAAACGTTATTGCAGTTGGAAAGTGAAGTTGCAGAATAAAGAAGTGATGGTCAGGAAAAAGGAGATAGTGAACGAGGCTTGAATTTTATATTACCGAAGGCGGGAAGGTCAGAAAAAGACACGTTGAGTGCGCGATAACTGTTTCTCAAATGACGACATTAGAACCGATACGTTCACGGGGAAAAGAGATTGAAAGAATAGTGAAAGAGAAAAAAGAAAGTAAGGTGAAACAGAAAAATTTCAGATGATAAAGATACGAGAGGTAAAAAGGGAGGAGGACAGAGAAGGAAAGTAAAGATAGAGAATCTTTTTGTGAAGGTACTTCGGACCGCACAGGGTAGTTTGACGTCTCGGCACACTCGACTACAAGATTGTCCCTGACAGCAGCACGAACTTACTTCCTTTTCTTTCTTTCTTTCTTTCTTTCTTTCTTTCTTTCTTTCTTTCTTTCCTTCTATCTTTCTTTCCTTCTTTCCTTCTTTCCTTTTTTCTCTCTTTCTTCAGTGCTTTCCTCCTTTCTTTCCTTCTTTCTTTCATTTCTCTTCTTTCTGTTTATTCCTTTCTTTATCTTTTTGTTTCTTTCTTTTTATCATCTTTCTAAAATTTACGTTGCCGGCTTGTTGCACGTGTTCACAATACATACGCAAACCATGCCAGACTGTCTCATAGCATTGCAGAATATTTAAGGATCATCTGAAGGGCTTCAGCACGTAAACGCGAATAGCGTTTGCGAGCTCCCAGTTCGAAATATAGCACTAAAAATTGGCAGATCCCACGTACACTGGGAATCGATGATATGCGAAGGACGAATGACGTAGGTTGATATGTCACTTTAAAATCAGCGCAACCTATGAAGCGGACGTACATTAAGCCGTACATGACTTCTGTCACTATTATTATGTTTGTTCATGTCATTTACCTTCGTTCTGTATTCGCGTCATGTGATACTCAATTGAAGATGTAAAAGACTATGTCTATAGGGCAGGTAATAACCGCAGAGCCTAACCACGAGATTGAAGTAACTAGAAGAATAAGAATGGGGTGGAGCACATTCGGCAAGCACTCTCAAATTATGACAGGTAGATTGCCATTATCCCTTAAGAGGAAGGTATATAACAGCTGCATCTTGCCGGTACTTAGCTAAGGAGCAGAAACTTGGAGACTCACAAAGAGGGTTCAGCTTAAATTGAGGACGACGCAGCGAGCAATGGAAAGAAAAAAGGTAGGTGTAACCTTAAGAGACAAGAAGACAGCGGAGTGGATTAGGGGCAAACGGGGGTTAAGGATATCATAGTTGAAATAAAGAAGAGGAAATGGACATGGGCCGGGCATTTAGCGCGTAGACAGGATAACCGCTGGTCATTAAGGGTAACTAACTGGATTCCCAGAGAAGGAAAGCGGGTTAGGGGGAGACAGAAGGTTAGATGGGCAGATGAGATTAAGAAGTTTGTGGGTATAAATCGGCAGCAGCAAGCACAGGACCGGGTTAACTGGCGGAACATGGGAGAGGGCTTTGTCCTGCAGTGGACGTAGTCAGGCTGATGATGATGATGATGATGATGATGATACTAAATTCATAGAGTTTCCTAATATACACTAGAGGGCGCTAGTGTCTATGGGCGCTGCAACGCACGACGCTTCAGTGAGCATGGGAAATGGGTAATTCACATTTGTCTAAACTTCGTACTTCTGGCCTGCTTTTGGCTCCGTGTGTGTGTTTGATTGAGGCTGTTTTCTCACGAAACAAAAATCAGCAAATGTTCAGCGATTGTGCTTCACCATCCTATTCCTTTCAACTTACTTTCCAAATTGGGTCACGAAGTTCAAAAGAAGGGAATCTTTCTGTCAAAACAAAACCAAAACACAGCAATAAACGAAGCCGCAAGTACGATTTGCTGCCCGCAAGTACGAAGACTAGGCAAATGTGTGTACTACCCATCATTCCCATGGTCGCTGAACGATCGCAGCGCCAGAGTCCCTCTAGTTAATTTTAGGAAACTCTATGACTAAATTTGGCATATGTGGAGCTAGCGAAATGGCAGCGAACACGCTATAAGCGTAGTATGTAGTCATCTTCTACATGGCACGCATGTCATTATTATCATGGTTAGATGTGTCATTGGCATTTGCAGTCTATTCACGTCACGTGATATCGAATTAGGTATATGTTCAACTAGCAAAACGGCCACAAGTGCGATATGTGCGTAGCACGCCGTCATGTTTTACATGACACCCATGCCATTATTATCTTGTTTGATGATGATGGATATGTAGGGTTTAACGTCCCAAAACCACCATATGATTATGAGAGACGCCGTAGTGGAGGACTCCGGAAATTTGACCACCTGGGGTTCTTTAACGTGCGCCCAAATCTGAGCACACGGGCCTACAACATTTCCTTCCTCCATCGGAAATGCAGCCGCCGCAGCCGGGATTCGATCCCGCGACCTGCGGGTCAGCAGCCGAGTACCTTAGCCACTACACCACCGCGGCGGGGCTTATTATCTTGTTTGGACCTGTCATTTACCTTCGTCGTCCGTTCACATCACCTGATAGCAAATTTCGTATATGTTAATTAGTGAAGCGGTCGTGAGCACGCTACGAGCGTAGCATGAAGTCATGTTTTACATGGCACGCATATCATGATTATCAAGTTCGGACGTGTCATTTGCCTTCGTTCTATATTCACGTCACATAATAACGCATTTGGAATACGTGAAGCTAACGAAGTGGCCGTGAGCACATCATGAGCGTGGTACGTTGTCATGTTCTCTCATTACGTGCATGTCATGATTATTATGTTTGCACCGGTCATGTCCGTTCGTCATTCATTGTCACCACGTAGCATCAAATTTGGTACAAGTGAAGCTAGTAGAAGTGAACCGTGAGTGCACTAGCGTAGCTTGTAGTGATGTTTACGTAACATGAATGCCATGATTTCCTCGTTATGGTCTGTCACTTATGTTTGTCAGGCAGTCATGTCATACCATACCAGTTTTGAAATAATGCAACGCAAGCTCAATGAGCGAAAAAAAGAGGAAGAAGGACACTCTCGAGTGGTTTTTATTCGGCAGTGTCAGTTGAGCGCTGGCTTTTCAGTGTAAATAAACCTATCACATCCGTAACAGCGTTGGTTGAGCGGTGGTGTGTGATTCGCCGTTGTGGACCCTGCAGCAGAAGACCTTCGAAGAAGCAGGCGCTTAGCTTAGCTACCACAGGACATCAGCATGACCGACGACATAGCAAGCCTGTTGACGGGCTACGCTGCTGCATCCACCAGTGCAACCGACATGGCACAAGGTGGCCGCTGGCCTCGACAACACCCAATTACTGGATGGCCTGAACCACAGATAATCTCAGATAAAACTGAGGAAGACATGCATGCTTGGCTAAAGCACTACTACAGAGAGAGCCGCTACTACGAATGGGGCGCGCCGGCGAAGCTTGTGAACGCCGTATTCTTCCTTGGCGGGACCACTTTGCTTTGGTTTGATAATCATAAACGTGTTCTCACCACTTGGAGTATATTTGTTGAGGAACAGAAAGCTTGCTTTGGGGGCACGAGTTCTTTGAATAAGAAAGCTGAGCAAACGCTCCCACGTAGGGCTTAGATGCCCGGAGAAACGTGCACGACTTACGTTGAAGAGGTATTGAAGCTTTGCGGGATTGTGAACGCAAGTATGTCTGACAAAGATAAAGTCGGCCATTTGTTAAAACGCATCGCCGAGGACGTGTACAATTTTCTCGAAACAAAGAAAAACTTGAACACTCCTGCTTTAAGGCAGCAGTGTCGCGCAAGACCCGGAGAATTTCACCCAAGTTTAGGCGCTTGGACAATGTTCCCACTGTCGCGAGTATGGACGCCGCCACATACGAATAGCTTCCCTTCCTCGTACGTCGGGTAGTTCGAAAAGACCTCACACGGCTTCAATCGGGTGACGCTCACCACCAATGCTCGTTCGCCGCGTGCTCCGAACCACCTCTCTCTCTGTATACTGTGCGCGAGAGCGCAACATGTAAATCCGACCAGGCACAGAAAGTGCAGATTTCACCCCGCGGCTTCCGTCTTCTCCGACGGGTCACGGCCACCACCGGACGTCATCATCTCGACGTGCCGCTGTGGACCTCCGACCATCGTCAACCAGGCCTTTGCCAGAAGATTACTATCTGCCGTCACGAAATCTTCCTGCGGAGCACGACCCGTCTTCGTGTACTTCTGCTAACTCTGCTCCTGCTAATGTAGGCCGACAATTCCCCGTTTGCTACACATGTGGTCTCAAGGGCCTATTTCGCGTTCCTGTCCCAGCCGGCCACCTGCGACGCCACGTTTTTCGACGTACCCGGTTCGTATGCACGAAACGCCTACGTCACCACGTTTTTCGACGCACCCGGCTCCTATGCTCAAAACCTGGACCTCTCACCCGGTTGATTACCATCCCCGTCAGAAGTAGCCTAACAAATCACGCAGCGAGTCCCCCCCGCATCAGAGCGAAGCCTGACGCCGCCTCCGACACGTTCCTGCCGGTCGCCATCTCCGCGTCATCGGCCACCTTCCCCGCATCAGCTGAGAAACTATCTGGTGCGACTGATGGAGGTGCGGTCGCGGGACGGTCAGTTTCGCCAATTCCTCCTTTTGCTGTGATGTTGATGGACAAAGTGGGTGGGTGTTAACTTTTGAATTAACATATTCCTTGTTAATTCTTAAATTGGCCATAGAAGACGGTACTTGTAATATATGTCGGAAAATGCTATTTGTACGATAATGGAGAACTTTATTTGTAGAAAAAAAAAGGATTGACGTCACACGTGCGGAAGGAGAGAAAGACTATCACGTGACTACAATCGCATGTTCTTCGGCGGTGCCGTACGACAGGGGGCGCTCTATAGTACATTAAAAACGCCGTTCTGGCGCGCGCGCGCATTCAGAGGCCTGGCGACGGAGGATGGACAAGGTCTTGATGGGCGTGGGTGCAGGATGGCAGCGGCTCGTGCTCGAAGAAGGGACTCCCGACGTATGGGCGTGCGAGGCAGAAGCACGCCGTGAAGCACCGCGGTGGTGCCGCGAGGACTCTACAGTGCTTAACGGGAGGCCGAAGCGGCGTGGCAGCGGCGTGCGGACGCAGCTTCGCCCCACTCTCCATCATTCACTCCATGTAAATGCTGTCGTTTTTCATTCAACTCCAGGTGCTCACGATGCTGGCTTCCTCCCCTTGACAAAAAGCTCAAATGGACAGCTTACACCTACCTTTCACCTACCTTTTAAGGGCACTTTCAGCTGGAGGGGTACGAAAAAGTACTCTTCGTTGTGCCTCACGTCACGAGAGCAAGTTTTCTTGGAAGACCCCCAACGCTTCTGCAGTCTTCTGCTTCGGCTTTGGATCATGCTTGGCAGTGCTCTGTGTTAGGTAGCACAACTAGCCTGCCTGCTGTCACGAAGATTATCTCCGGTCTTCCACCAGCATTGTCATCGTAGAGCCTTAAGTTTATATACAGCTGTCATAACCCCCACGAGTTCAGTGGGCATGGTCGAGCAGCAGCTATGCCGTAGACTAAGAACCCGTTTTTAGGAGCGAAATTCCTCTTAGTGTAACGTTGTCCCAGGTTAGGCGTTGTACCTCTCGAATAGTTTAATAGATGGTGCTGTCTCATATAAGTACATACAAACTGCAGCTGAGTTAGAATATTTTAGATGACACATTACCACTTCACTCCAATTTGCTCCTGCGCGGGATGTGCCTGTGTGTGCAGAGGACTGGTGCCTCTCTCAGTCTCCTGGATCGTCGCCGTACGTGTTGGATCGTTGGTGGGGAATCTACGAAGTGGAGCGGTGGGACGAAAGGCATCGGCGTCTCGTGCTCGTCACTGCCTGAGTGCGCGGTGAACGAATGCCTCTCTCACTCTCTTGGATCGTCGACCGTACGTGTCAGATTGTTGGTGGGGCATGGACGAAGCGGAGGGGCGGGCGTGGAGGGCCGCCGTGGATCGTGCACGTCGCCAGACAAACAGGCAGGCAAACCGACAGACAGGTGGACAGAGAGACAAGTGGATGGATGGACGCGCGGATTGATGAACGCAATCATGGATGGACAGAAGGACGGCCACACGCACGAATGGAAGGACAGACCGATGCACAAATGGACGATGGATGCACGGACAAACGCATGTATGGAGGAAGGCATGGATGAATGGACGAATGCTTCACTCCAATCATCATCAGTTCCTCTGTGGATATGCTTTGAATTTTGTTCTTCTACTCTCAGTTAGTAAATTTCATTCATGCTACAAAAAAGTCAAATAGCCTGTGTCTGCTGCTTGTACCATGCCCGAATGTCCTTTATTTATGTATTCACAAGGGTTTTCACGTTGTGAAACTATTTCTCTTGAGTGGTGACGTTGAATCTAATTAAGATCTCAGTAATCCTTCCAGTCTTCCTGATAATCTGGTTAAAGTCATTAAGGCTAAAATTTGCATAATGACGCACGCCATAACAAAATAAAAACGTTTTTGATTAGGTCAAGTCTGGCGAGGTGATTTCAAAGAAAACTGTCTCGGATATTAACTCAAGTTTGGCTGCTGTCGAAGCTCGCTTGAATTTCTTCGACAAAATGCCTCCAAGTGATCTAGAGCAAACCACAACTGATGTAGGTCTTGGGGTTAATGCTGGATTACGTCCAGGCATAGGTAAACTTGAGGATAAGTCATGACGAGAAAACCTCAAAATTTTCGGAATACTTGATGCTGCAGCAGAAACTTGGTGGCAGTCCGAGGAAAAGGTTCGCGAGATTCTCCTCTAGGTTTCCACCTACTGGCTGAAGGCATATTACGCATGCACAGACTTCGTTCGTAAGTAAGTAAGCCTTTTTGGAATACTTGATGCTGCAGCCGAAGCCTAGTGGCAGCCCGAAGAAAAGCTTTGGGAGATTTTGTCTCCTCTATGTTTCCACCTAATCGCTGAAAGCATTTCACGTGCGCACACACTTGGTTAAGAAATATAAGAAATGCCTGTAAGTTTGAAGCCTTCTGCTTTTAGGAATACATAATATAATATGACAACGAAAGCCAAATTCAAAGGCACCGGTGTCAGCTTCAGTGCCGAGTTCTGCAAAGAAACTAGCAACAGACGTAAACAATTGTATGAGTACGGAAAGTCGACTGGTCGACAGTTTGCAGTGTGGTACAACAAAATATCTATTACCGAAAATGCATCACATACTGCAGTCAGACCGACTGCATTTGTGAGCTTGCCTGTGAATTTGGTTCTTCGCTTTCACTTTCGGGTTCCTAAATTTATAGCAGTGTTCTACCTTCTTCCTAGCAATTGAGTGCTAAGAAGAAGGTGTCACTTGAACTTGTATGCGCATGCGTTTGGTTTGAGTAAGGAGAGGTGATTTTGTGTGCTTGCTACCGTTTGCCTAACTGCTCTTTCAACTTTTGCAATAACTTCCACCACTTTTTGCACGCTGTTTTTGTCGGATCCTCAAATTCACAAACATTTCTCATAGGTGACATCAATTTCCCAGAAATTACTTGGAGCAGTCAGGATGAAACGACTACCTGTCTTTCAGTAGAAAATAGTCGACTAAGAACCCACTTTTGAATATAATATTATTGAAAACAATTTTACTTCATTTTTTTTTATTTCAGACATACTAGACATCCCAACGGAGATTTTCGCCGGAAGAGCATAAACAGAATAAAAATTTACTAGAGTGTTAGATCGCAGCTAACACTTCGGTGAATTAACAAGAAAGTTGTCCATAAAATTTTCAAACGCCTCTGAAAAGTAAAAAAAAAGCATTCATACAAAGGTTACTAAGCACGCGGCATGAAAAAGAAGTCATGACGATAAAGGAAAGGTATACATAAGCAATGTGTGAATCGCCTGTTACGGGATAAAAATAATAATATTACGTAAAGCAAACTTGGCAAGTTTTAGTACTATACAAATAGTCTATGTTTGAGAAACACGTAGGTGGTTTTCAAGAAGTGACAGGAAGTTATCTTCGTTATTACAGGTAGTTGTGTATGTAGGCAGACTATTTGATAACCTGATGGCTTCCGGAGCTAACGAGAATTTAAAAGGTCTGTTTTGAACCTGTATTTTTCAATAAAATGGGTGTGCTTACGTGTAAAAGTCATTGAAATAATGTGAATTTCGATGCAAATCGTACTTTCGCCTCCTTGTGCTGTGACTTTTCATTAGCGCCTCTTTCATTAAAATTCCATCTTCATAAAGCACTGGCCAGATCTAAACTCGACTAGGCTTCAACACTATGGAAACCTCATTCTTGGATCCTTGTTGACTCACTAGAAGCCATTCATAATAGCACAGCTTGTTTTGTTGTCGGCAGTTCTTCTTGCACTGCCAGTATCTCATCACAAAAACTTCTCTAGACCTTTGTATCCTTTTTACAGAAGGAAGCCGGCCCACGTACGCCTCTTCCACAAACTTTTTTTTTCATGAATTCTGAAATAAAACGCACATTGTTCCCCACACCTTCTTACGTTTCATCTCGCGCCGACTACAACTACAAAGTTCATGTGCCATTCTGTCATACCAACATGTGCTTCAACCATTATGTTCCTACTACTTCATCTGAATAGAACCACCTTCCCACCTACATCGCCGGCACCCCTGATCATGCCTAAATCAATACAGCTATTTCAGACTTGTAACCCCACTTCTCCCTGTAGTGACGCAAATGTAATTGATAGTATTTAAAATGATAAATCAGTAAATATACATGGTCACCAGGCGGCTGTGCAGCGAAAGCAGTCCGTTTTAGATGCCAAGCAGCTCTTCCACTGACGTGTTCAACGCCCTACGTATGTGCGTCTCTGCCGCCTCTTCCGTTTCCTCGCAACACCTGCCGCTCGCTTCGCTAGTGCGACCACTGCTCACTACACCACCGGCTCGTTGGTTCACGCGCAACAAACCTTACGCATGCCTAACGTACGTGTTGAAACTTTTCTGTGTCACATGAACTATGCCAGCCATCACTTCAAACAAACATCCCGGCGCTGACCACAGCACCCACGTAAGCGCCATTCAACCGCGTCGCCACCGATGCGCAACGCTGCTGCTTAACATCCCATCTGGGTTCCCTTTGGGGAGATGGTGTGATTTTCAATCAAGAAAGTTGCTACTAGGTGCTGCCTGCATCGGTGACACGAGCCGGGAGGGGAAGTGCAGGAGAGGAGAGAGAGGAGAAGGGGCCGTGAATGCGCAGTGTCGAGGGGAAGGGGGCAGTGTAGACGCCACAGAACAAGGAACACAATACCTGGCATGAGATGCGTGGCATCTGAAACTCGCGTGATGGCATAAAAGCTGCCCAATTCACCATGGTCAGCGAGTTATATGAGACGCTCGGTCAAACTGGCAACATCAAGAAAACCAAGTAGGGCCGCAAGATGAGAACTGCGATGATCCTCACAGCCAGCGGGAAGCAGGATGTCATGTACAGTCACACATGGGAGGCCGACAAAACAGAATCTTCATGACGAGCCACTTGAGCACTTCACCAATTCGAGCACACTCACAGACGAGGTGGGACAGTGTTTCAATTGCACTGGCATCGGCGCACTTCGGTTATGTCCTTCTGCGAGACACAGATGGTTCCTACGTTTAGCGGGACACATGGAGTAAGTCCTCATGACTAGGAGGACCACTCGCTCGTGGCGTAGGGAGACTGAAGCGTAGCACAAAAAATGGAAATAGAGAAATAGGAAATAATAAGTGCTGGAAGACAGAGAATCAGACAATAACAGAGAAGGAGGTAGCAGTCATCGCTAACAGATGTTCCACCACGCTGCCATACCAAGCACAGGTGTTATCTGCGCCCCACTAACCGACAGTGAGAACTCGTGCAAGCACCCTTTTACGGTGAATAGGCTGGCTGCAGCTGATTATGCTGAGACAGCCATGTGGTGTTCAAATAATGTGCTTCCTCCCAGGAAGGAACCAGCGCATATGAAGCTAGACGTGTCAGTCGATGGGGCGTACGAACAGTGACGGGCATGTACATCGTTGTACCAAGCTAAATCTGATGAACGTAGTGCAAACTTCTTCACTATTGAGGGGTTTGGTCCTTATGCACATAAAGCCTTTCATTACTCAGTCAACTAGTGACGTGTTTTTGGTCTTACAAGTACGATTTTGCATGGACAATGACATATATCAGCCTTCATTGTGGCAATATTTTTCTTTAGGAGATGGGGTGATTCTTGTAGCCAAATATATAATTGCGTTTTGTACCCTGCGTCAATGAGAAACCAAGCATCGTGTCTAGCCTTCTGTTTTTTGATTTTTAAAAACTTTGTTAACATGAAATTGTTTTTAAACCACAAAACACACAGTAATACGTTTCTTGTTGATACATAAAAAAGCGATGAGTGCAGCTTGCTCCTTGCTTTGCCTAAAAATATCGGTAACCTTGGTACTACACATGAATCAAAAAAGGGTGCCTTGGTGCTTCTTTAACGATGGTTACACTGATGTCTTGCACAAGATTTCTAAGCGAGGAACTACTTGAAAAACAATTACTCAAAGTGAATGGGAGAGGTATTTGGTTGACTTTATGAACAAAGTCTTGACCACAATGCACTTACTCTTCCAGGTTTTTGTCGCAGCTCCTGAACCGTAACAAGACAACACTATGTGAATCATGCCTCACATGACGCACATATTATGATATTTATCGGTAGCTCATGCCACTAATGTTCGTCACGCAGCCATGTTGCGCAGATGCCGATTTCAGTGTATTCAAGCGCGCGGAGACGGTCGTGAGTGCACTCTGAGCGTGGCATGCACATCATGCCATACATCACATGTATGCGAGCTAATATCACGAACACTGTGGAATCCATGTAATGCGAAAGCGAAAGAGTGCACTGGATTATCTTTCTTGTCTTTGAGGCATACGAAGCAATTACTGTCATGACCAATAGTTCTCAATACAAGTATGGCACATGGTTATCGTGCATGCATTCATATACAACTCTAATTCATTTTAATGAAACATAGTGTGGTAGGAACAACCCTTCGCGTGATCGCATTTTCGCCCAACACTCATGCCATGCGACACCAATTTTGTACATATTGGAACATTTTCGAACAAAACGCACGAAAAGCAAACAAAAAGTGTGTCACGTAAACCGTGCCGTACACGCTTAGCATGTCATGATTTGTAAGTAGAGCCTGTCGTTCGTGTTCCCTATACAGTCACTTCATGCCAGACTATTTTCTGCGTAGGTCAAGCTAACGAACTGGTTGTAGTGCACCATGAGCGCGGTATGCAAGTATTGCAGAACGCGACACGCATGTCGTGATTGTCATTTTAGGGCCTGTTCTTTTAATTGACGATAGCCTCAGTCATGACTTTCAATGTAAGCCTGAATGCCACCTGTCTTACTCTGTTTGATGGTTCATTAAGAGGGTAAATCTTGGCAGCAAAATGGGTGGTATGAAAAATTTTTTTTTTGGTACTTGGCCTTGCTGCTGTTGAAAAGTGTTGTTATCTAAAGTAATATTGCACAAAAGTGATAACCTTGTTTACCAAAAAAAGTAAAAAGAACACTCACCAGGTGCTTCATGTTTGCTGTCTTTCACATTGATTGGCGATCTCTGCAGCTCTTCAATGCCTTTTATATCTATACTTTCTCTCTTTCTCTTTCCAAATGCGCCTTAGCTGCAGAATCTCGGCGTGACACTTTTGCTAACAGTAAACCGACCGTTTGGCTTCAAGCTGCTGAATAAAAGAGCACGGCATCAGAACTGACCTTTATCTGGCACTGTCACGTAATTTATTTTATTGTTCAGTGTAAAAAAAAGGACTTTGCTCACAATCTATCTGACAGTTTACTGGAGCTCGGAACTGATGGAGAAATACGTAAGAATGCGGTTAACTTCTGCGAATGCTGTTCACGCTTCACTCACGGAGCGCTAATTCGGAATCTTTGAGTGTGGGCGAAATTTGCTCAGATACTGACAGTTCTCTGAGGGTGCGTCGTATTTCTTCTGAAAGGCAACGACTATACGAATGCGCAATGTATGTGACTAGGAAACAGTGTGCGTCATGCTATGCGCTGAGAATGCATGTAAACGTCCGAAGTGCAAGACTTTGAAATAAATGATCTCCGAAGGTACTTTTTTGTTATGAGTCCTAGAAAAGATAAAGTATTTCCATGTTAATCAAGGTTTTTTAAGAAAGATAGTAATGCATCCATCAATTCTTTGTAGTACAAAACATGCATCGCTCACATAACATATCTAAAAGACATAACAGCTCAAAGTGTCATAATTATTTATAACAGAAATGTTTAAATTTAAGGGCTTCTTTTTTGTGAGATACAATAATAGGGAGAAAACAGGCAATAATACCAGAGAAAAAACAAGGGGGTGTTATTAGAAGCAATTGTAATACAATTGTGATGAAAAGTGGACAAAAAACAAGTTGTAACGGGCAGTACATCTACATTATATTATTATATATGTTTTATACACGATCCTGCACTATTTCACTAGATTTCCATGCGTAGGCGTCACAGTGTCATCTTAGTTGTATTTGTTATGTTTATCAACCAATAGTAATGCATATAATTTTTTTGTACTCTAAAGAAATCTAAAGACGGCAAATTAGAATAAAATCAACCAAAAACTTATCAGAAGCAAGGAACGTTTGACTTGAGTAGAGCGTTTTACAATATAAGTGAATTTTTAGGCGTGAAGCTCCTTAGAGTGTAGGCTAGTCCTGCGCGGCAGAGTAATATAATCCTTACCGGAAATGCCATACATGGCCAATATAGGTATATGTGGCCACATATAAGCATATATGTCAGTATACGTGGCCACGTATCAGCTTATATGTCAGCATATGTGCCTTCCATACCATATATGGATGTATATCGGCGGAGGTCAGTCATGTATGCGGTATATACAGCCTATATAGGACGCGGTGGCCCCATATAAGAGTCAACTGCGGCCTTAATAAGGCACGACCCACACCATATATAACATATCAAGTGTACTCCTTGTATGTGAAGTGCTCGCTTATATGGGATGAATCACGTATATATTTAGCACCTTGATCAAACCTTTATGCGGATTGTAATATATAACAATTTGTACACAAAGCTGAAGTGCTTATTTTCTACAACAATAGGAGTGTTAATTATATATGTTGTTTCTGCCATGCAAAAAAACTAAAAATTCAGGTCAGCTTTGTGTACGTGATAGTTGCAACTAAGTTGAATGCATATATGCATGCATTCGTGTAATTCAACTCGTACAATTTTCATGGCATTAAGGTTTGAAACAATAAGTTGCAATTAATACGACGAAAGCAATGTATACGAGAGCAGACATGTTTTACGAGGAGTGAATCGTGTCCGGTCACAAAACGTATTGAAGCTTCCGAACCTCGCTATTATTATAAAGCAATGCTATATAGTATTATGTAAAAACAAATGCATGCAACTTATAATGTTCACATTTATGCGCTGTTTGGAGTGGCAGCACTAAATTATACTTTCAATGCACTTTTCGCTTCCACATCGGTGGACGAAATTTCTGATTATTCGAAGGTTTTGATGGCTATATGCTCCCTTCATATAACATGATTTTAATTATTCCTGTTGACCCCTCATCTACGATTGCTTTCAGCAGCCATTTACCATATTTGCATGCGTAGTGCAATGTTTAAGGAAGTATTTTCAAAAACAAAAAAGAACTTACGTGAATGCAACCTTCAGGCACTAATATGATTACATTTAAGGTGAAAGTTGTACTAAATTAATGCAAAAACACATCTTGCGTTTCCTTTGGCTACTTATAAAGTTCCTGGCTGTGCACATAGTAAATTTATCGACAATTTTATGATTGCACTAGTAAACAAATATTTTGGTGAAATGTTTGGAAGCGTCAAATAAATCTCACGTCATACACATGTATGTTAAGAAAGGTGCAACTGACTGACACGCGATACAGATTTAATGAACCATGTAATGAAATGCTGATGCTTTATAGCAACATTTAACGTAGGCTGCCGAATTCACAAAACTGCTATATTGTGTGGGTGTGTCATTACTTGGTCGTGGTGACTAATGCGCACGTGCCATCATCAGGATTAGCTTAAACATTGCCTTGCGAATACAATTAGTATGACGCATTTTTGCGGGCTGGCGTGATGCCTAAGCCAAACTCAACATTATGTAAACAGCCCCTTTCTGTGCAGGCGCGTAATGATTAAAACTGCTTGCGAACATATCCCTTCAACACCAACCCTGTAGTGCATTTACCTGTAAGATATGTATGCCGGTACATACCCGACAAACTGTGAAATTGCCCACTAGCGTATAGAGATTCAGCGCCACCCGGACACTAGCATTTAATTCAATGTGGCCAGATATTTTCGGCCATGTCAGAACGATATAATTGTATTATTATTATTATTATTATTATTATTATTATTATTATTATTATTGTTGTTGTTGTTGTTGTTGTTGTTGTTGTTGTTGTTGTATCTCGCAAAACGTCTAATGTTTCAATTCCATATGCTGTCAATACTGTGTCGATGTGTAAGTTTTATGAGATCAGGGATCTTGGTGTTCTTTTCGATAGCATGCTGAATATTGTCTACATGCGTTATATGTGCTGCCATGGAGGCCTTCGTTCTCTCCCTGTTGTCTCAACATCTCTCGAGAATCCGGTTTTCCTACAGCCTTCTACAAATGGTACACCGCGATATGTCGTGTTCAACTTACGTACATATGCATATCTGATTTGGAATGGCCTTGCTAAATCAAGCAGTAGCGCCACTGAGTGAGTCCAGAAAAATTTCATACGCATTCACCCCCCCATCGTTTCCTTAGAACCTTTCAACACTGCCAGAATAGTCTTATTTGCCATCACTTTAACGGACGACCAAATTCGCGCTGAGCTGTTATTTCTTTACAAGCTAGTTTAGGGTGAGATATTCTGCCCTTTTCGGTTGTAATAATTTTCAAACTCCACGTAAGTTATCCAGAGAGAATCGACCATTGCATGTACCTACCAGCTTCTTTCAACACTCTATCTTTTACAGAATACCGAGTCTCTAACGTCAACTTTCTTGATTCGTTATGTTTTTTCATAGTCTACAGTCACTTTTTTTGTCAGTGAGGGCTGCCTTGTCCTAACGTAGCTTTGCACATGCACAGATTCTTCCCTTTTCCGTCTTTCAGGAAGCCTTCGGCACGGTTGTGTATATTCCACATTATTTTTCAGTCCTATTCCATGAATATCTACTCTTTTATTTGTTGTTCCCAATGTGCGTTGATTTCTTTTCGACTGCTCGTTTTTGCTATATTTATTGATTTGCTTTTCTGTGGACAGTCTGTATTGTATTGTTTATTTTCGTTTTATTTTTACGCGCGCCAGCCCGAAAGACTTTATGGTTGTTCTTGAATACGTTAAAAATGATTGATTGATTAATAATTGGTTGATTGAATGTCATTATTCTCACTAAATATGCTTGAGAAATAAGATGAAAATTTGGCTGAAACGCGTCTTGGTAGCCAGCGTACACGAAGCAGCGATTTCAGCTCCACGTAATGCCTGTCTCAAAGGTCCTGCACGTGCAGCTTTCTGCGCCCGCGGGAGGAAGTTGAAGTCCATTGTCCGAAAAAACTCGCCTGGCTGCACTGAAGCTGTTGGCAAGGTTGCAAGGGGTGCGCGTAAAAAATACAAAAAAAGGACGCCCACCGGAGGGGTGCAAATTCGCAGAACGTTGTTCGAAGAAGCGCGCGTAGGCGGCCTGCAGCCCTGCCGTGGCCTACACCAGTCTGTCGACACAGCAGGAAAGACAGTGCCGCGGCCCATTCAAAGAACGACGAAAAAATAGTTTGCGCAAACATTAAGTCGCATGGTGATAATGTTGCGTCAATAATTGTGAAAAAATGAAAAGTCGTTCGGCGATAAGCTCAGGAAAATTTAGTTCTAGTGAAAAGTGCGTAAATTATTGATCTCAAGGAGCAATTTAGTGTTCATTGTAATGTTCATTGTCAAGCCTGCATGCACTGTATCCATTCACGCCATTGTTGCTTTTTTGCTGACCGGAGTCATGGGTGCAGTGCTGATCGAGTTTGTCAATTTTCATTCCTCTTGCTCTTATTTCGTGTTGAACTACTGCTCCAATTTACAAAAGATAATCAAGCAGCTCTCAGGAATCTACCTCGCTGTACGTGGCGAAATTGTGGAAAAACGTGGAGTATTTTTGTGTGCGTGTGCGTCTACTCCGCCTCTGGGATTGGCGATCGTCAACTTTTCGTGCGAAAAAAAATGGACCCCCATGCTTGCGGGCAGCGTTTCTATCAAAACTTCTTCCTTAAGCAGTACGAATGAACGTGGGTGCTTTAAGGTGTGAATAGGTTATCAGGGTTAGCAGGACTCGTTGAAAGACAAGTCTCGGTTAACTTATTAGGGCGTAAGTTCATCATTTTAGTTACCTTCGCATTTGTGTCATACATATTATGATAACTCGAAAACAGCGCATTGCATGCTGCTGAGTGAATAACTTCATGCTAATCGTGGTTACGTCATTAGCTGGTTTTGTTGAAGCGATACGACAACACTCACTTTTTTTCACTTGATTCAGACAGTGCTCTATTATAATCAACAATCGACACCAGGAAATGTAGGTTTCATGCCATTGTACTTTTCATAACTATATTGATGTAAATATACTTGTTTTGTATTTTTGTCATTTAAACGCTTGAGGAATTACCAAGATAAATTACAACTTGCGCAATTAAAAATCAAAAACAGTTGCATATCTCCAACTCCAGAGAGAGATAAAGAAGCAAGAAAAGGCAGGGAGGTTAACCAGACGCACATCCGGTTTGCTACCCTGCACTGGGGAAGGAATGAAAGGGAGAAAAGAGGTTGCAGAGAGATGAGAAGGTACACACAATCACGAGCACACACAGTCTACAGGCGGTCGCTCAGGTTTGCTGACTTTAAGTAAAGTAGCAGTGCTTTAGTCGCTTTCTGCGCAACCGAGGCAGATGCCCAAGGTCTAGTATCTTCTGCCCACAAATGATCCGGGGTCAAGTTGATTCAAAACCATCCGGAGCTGGCATCGCTGTGTGTCGTAGCAAGCGCAGCAGCACAGGACGTGTTCGATGGTCTCTTCAGCTCCGCAGTAGTCGCATGTAGGATTGTCCGCCATACCAATGCGAAAGGAGTACACCTTTGTAAATTCAACACCCAACCGAAGGCGGCATAACAGTGTCGCATCAGAGCGGGAAAGTTGGTGGTAGCTTTAGCTTGAGCGAAGGATCCATTTCATAAATTGGCACCTTTGCAAGCTGGTAGACGACCAGAACGTGCTGTGAGATCTCGAGCCAGCAGGTAAAGTTGTCTTGCTTCATCATTCCTTGATAGAAGAATCGGGACTACACGGGTTCCTTCATGGGCTGAGCGGGCTGCATCATCGGCTAATTGATTTCCGGTAATACCGATACGTTCAGGCAGCCATTGATATATAATATCATGCCCTCGTGCTAGAGCTCCCCGCTGTGCTCGTGCACGCACCTGAGGACGAGTAACTGCAGCACTCCAGAGGCAATATCATCGGCGTATATGGATAGGCACACCGACTTTGGCAGAACCTTCACCAGACCAATGAGGGCAACATTGAACAATGTGGGGCTTAAAACACCTCCCTGAGGTACTCCGCAGTAGGTGTAATGTTCAGCAGTTTTACCCTCATATGTTTGCACAAAGAAATTCTTTCCATCACTTTTCCAAGGCAGCTTGCGAGGGCAATAGGGCGATACGCTGTCAAGTCAAATGGTGATTTTCCCGATTTCAAAAGTGGTATTATTCGACGTATTTTCCATTCTCGGGGAACACTGCCACTGAGCCAGGAGTTGTTGAAGCATGTTAAAAGTTCTTTTCTGGCTTTTTGTCCAAGGTGTATCAACGCACTATAAGTAATACCATCAGGACCTGGCGATGACTTGTGCTTAGAAGCGACTAAAGCCCCTTCCAGCTCTTCCATGGTGAATGGAATGTCCATTTCTGGTAATCGCGTCTCAGGAACGATCACGGCGTAGATGCTCTCGTTCATAATATTCCCGGCAACTCTCGTGCAAAATTCTTCAGCCACCTCGAGTTCTGTTTTTCCATGATGAAATGCCAAAGCTTTAAAAGGGTGCCGTTGTTGCGGAGAGGAGCGAAGACCACGAAGTGTTCTCCAGATATATGACAGCGGTTTATGAGGGTCTAGAGATTCGCAGAATGTTTTCCAGCGTTCGCTCTCCAGCTTGTAATTGCGTCGTTGAATCTTTTTCTGGAGCCGCCTTGCTTCCCTCAGATCGTAAATTGATTTTTTGCGTCTGTATCGTCGTTCAGCACGCCTTCGTATAGCTCGTAATCTTTCCAGTTCGATGTCAAACTGTGTTATTTTAGACGAAAATGGTAATTTACATTTGGACGCTTGCATAGCTTCCGCTATGGTATTTTCCAGGCTGCAGGCGAGGCCTTCTTGGCAAGCGTCCTCAACACGCGATGCAAACATCGACCAGTCAGTGCCAATTACAACACCGGAAGAGAAATTTTTTATGATACCATCGATCGTCACGTAGGTAGGTATGTGATCACTCCCATGAGTCTCAATATCGCAAAACCATTTAACTTTGTGAGATAAGCACCGTGACACCAATGTCAGGTCAAGGCAACTGCCATACGTGAGACCCCGCAGATATGTGGGGGTACCATCGTTCATGATGGAAAGGTCGTAATTGGAAGCGAATGTAACAATGTTCCGGCCCCTGGCATTCATCCTAGTGCTTCCCCAAAGCATATGAAGGGCGTTGAAGTCACCGGTGATGATCCAAGGCCCATCGGTCCTCATTATGACGTCTTTTAATCTGTCGCAGTCAAATCGCGATGACGGAGATATATATCCACCAATAAGCGTGAACGAAACTGCGTTCTTCTTTACACGAAGACACACCTACTGATTGTCGTCATTTGAACTTATTTGGTGCGAATGATAAGTCAAGTCCTGTGCGAATGTAAACAATTACTTTGCTTTGTTCTTCGCAAGCGGCTGAACAAAAGCTTCATAACCGGACCAATCTATAAGGCGTTGATACGTTTGGTCACATATGACAAGTATAGGGAATTGATTGGCTTGGACAAATTGGCGATAGTCCGAGATACGGGACTTCATGCCTCTGGCATTCCACTGAAAATCGACGCACTTTTAACTTCAGTGTCGGAAGATGAGATTTTGTTGAGCCATTGTGCTTATACGAAGTTAGCAAGAACTGGATTTAGTGCATCCAGTATTGCAGTGCACTCTTAGCAGACGAAGATTGTATGCTGCTCAAGAGCGTGCGAATCGTGGCAATTAAAGATGCATGATGCAGTCACTGGCCTGTCTTGGTGGAAAGACTCGAACCGGGATCCACGGACTGGCCGTCATGAAACTCCTTCGGTTCGCTTGATGCTGCTTCCCTTTGAAGTGCAGGCCACTATGTCACAGTTAGGGTATGCTGACTGCTTGTCCTTACAGCCTTTCCCACGGCATGTGGTCTGGGAGGCAAAGGAGGTGGTACTGATGAGGGATCTGGCCAAACGTGTCGAGGAAGGTAGCGGGCGTCCTTAAGGACCGACGTCGACGTGAACGACCGCCTTCTGATTTTAGTTGCGGCTTCTCGATGAGATGAGTGATCGCGCACCATCTCCTTCAAAATGGCAATTTTCTTTTGAATCCGCGGGCAGTCCTTCGATGTGGCTTCATGGGTCCATTGCAATTAGAGCATGTCTTGACAGTTGCGACGCACTTATCCGCTTTCATGGGGCTCGGCGCAGCGGTGGCATACCACCGAATTCTCACAGACGCTGCTCACATGTCCAAGTTTTATGCATTTACGGCACTGGAGAGGCTTTGGAATGAAAGGCCGCACAGCATGTCTGAAGTACCCCGCCTTCACATGAGTGGGGAGTGATGTGCTCTTAAACGCAATCTTCACACAGCGAGACTTGCCTAGCCGGGTGACATCAAGAATTGGGGTATCAGTTGTTGACTTGACAAGAAATTGTAAGTCATTATTGGAAATAGCCACATCTATGTCGTAGATCACGCCGGTTACTACATCACATTCCAAGGGAACATGAGAGCGCACCTGGTTGCCGTTCAAGTCAGTTACATGTGCAGAACGCCCAACGCACTTGCGTGCAAATTTCCACAGCCAGTATACTCTTTCTGGCGTTCACTCTTATGTCTGTGGTCTCATTTGGCACGAGTGTTTCCAGAGACCTCGACACAGACTGTTAAGGCGTTTCATGCTGACGGTAGGAAGTGCAGGCAGAAACAGGATGGTATAAGTGTTAGATTTTGGCGCTTCACTTACAGTTTGAGTAGTGAGGATGAGGATGTCCTCATGTTCCTCCTCTTCGCTTTGCGGCTCAGCACAGGTTGGAAACCGTCATCTGAAAAGTCCTCAGTGCTGAGATAGTAAGCATGAGTATCTCACTGTCGCTGTCACTCGCTTGTCCCATCCGCTTCCTGCAGGCGGCCGCCGCTGACGCCGCTAGTGCCGGCAGGCGCCCGGGGTGGTCTACATCCATCCCCTCCAAGGGAGCAGCGAAAACTGATCAACAGACTTAAATTACAACTGAAATACGCCGGAGTTAGCAGAAGCAGCTCCTATTCAGTTCCTCCTATTCCTATTAGCTTGGCCAAGATCAGCGTTGAAATAAGCACCTGGCTTCGACTACAAAATGAATTTACAGCGCGGCTGGAAAACTTAAAAAAGTGATATCTCAACGTACCTAATACGTGCCACGCTTCATGCTGATCGACCGATAAGGTAGGCAGAAGCAGTGATCCCGAAATGATCTCTCAGCACACTGCTATAGTCATCCCCATCCCTTGAAGTCTTTAAAATGGTGATTTTTTATCTGCGGTAATGTATCATACAATGAAAACTGGCTTCTGTATCGACTGATCTGCTAGCCCAACTGGCAGTACACCCAAGCAGCATAAAGGATTCCAGATCAATTTAGTGCGATAAAAAAGTTTCTTTACATTCATGGCTTTCGTAGCTTGTCTTCGTTGCGCTCACGGTTAGCAAAAAACGGAAAAAAACAACTTCTAAATCACTGGTATTGCACAGAGAGAAGCGCTTTTTAACGGAGCCGTGCGGCTGCTAACCCACGTGGGGCGTCGAACGGAAGCCGTCGTAACCCACAGTTTCCCTGCGATTAGCCACATTACCAGTCACCTATATTGCCAAACACACGGTCACTTATAGCGACAAACAGAGCGTCGGTCGGCGATCAACTGCAAAGTGGTGAAGCACGTCGACACTTCATTCACCTGCCCTAGAATATTACAGCATTATCGCTAGTGGCAACATAGGTTCCAGAATAACCTTTATTGTTCGCGAGGTGGCATCTTAAAGTCTTAAGTCGCGAATCTTCCGAACACTTCAGGTGTGGTTTGCATTGAGAACTACGGACACTGTAACTGGGCGATAACGAAACTTGGAAAAGGAACGTAGATTTTCACTCTATGAAAATAGGCATCGTCCCGGTGCTTTACCAGAAGATAAAAGTACAACAACAATTGATTGATTGATATGTAAGTTTACCGTCCGAAAACCACCATGTGATTATGAGAGGCGCCCATGATGCAGGGCTCCAGTAATTTTGACCACCTGGGGTTCTTTAACGTGCACCCATATCTGAGCACACGGAAGCTACAACATTTACGCCTCTATCGGAAGTGCAGCTGCCGCAGCCGGGATGCGATCCCGTGACTTGCTCATCAGCAGCCCAGTACCTTAACGACTAGACTGCCGACCACAACAACAGTTAAAAAGAGTACAAGCAATACATTAAAATACCGCAATAACAATAACAACAAAATACACCCTGTCATTTCATTAACGTGCATGGATCGCTCGAGGCGCGTGACATGAACAACTTCCGGTCGCGATCGGTGCCGTTGAGAGTTCGTGAGGCCATCGGTGACAACTTCGTAATCGAGTGTGCCGTGATGTCGAACCAACCCGTGTGGTACGAAGTACCGTCACAGAAGTCCACGTTGGCGTCCATGCCCAATTACGTTCACCGGGCTGGTATTCCACGAAGCATCGCCGCAGATTGAAACAGCGGCTGTCGGTCGACGTACGTGGCTGGCATGTCGAGGATTGTCTCCTTTATATGCTCGGTCAGGCCATCGGTCTGTGGGTGGTACGCTGTCATGTGGCGGTGACTTGTCTGGCTCTATGTCAAAATCGCATGGGTTAGTTCAGCAGTAATGGCATACCTCTATCGGTGATGAGAACCTCCCGGGCGCCGTGACTTGACACGACGGTTTACACGAGGAATTTAGCTACCTCAGATGCGCTACCTTTGGGCAGGGCTTTCTTCTCAGCGTAGCGGGTAACGTAGTGGTAGCTGCGACGATTTATTTGTTTCCGACAGCCGACGTCGGTAACAGCCCAAGTAAGTCCACACCAATTTGCTGGAATGGCTGACGAGGCGGTTCCATGGGCTGCAGGTAGTCCGCTGATCTTGTCGGCGGTGTCTTGCGTCACTGGCAGTTCCGGCATGCCCTCACGTAACGAGCAACATTGGCGGCAAGGCGTGGCCAGAAGTATTTCTTTCATAATCTGGAGAGTGTGCGGGAAAAAGCTAAGGTGGCCAGCCATTTGGCTGTCGTGCAGGGCGTGCCACGTTTTCCATGGTCGCATAGTCGAAGGTACAGCGTCAAGGTAGTCGTTCTCAGAGTGTTTTCTTCCAGACTTGTACGGTGTCAATTTTTATGAGAGAGAACAAGAGAGCGCGTGGCCTGCGCACTCCGGCGGCTTCTGGCAGCATGTTCAAGCGGGACCGATAGCAACCACACTCGCATTTCGCGTCATCTCGTGGTGAGCAAAACAACCATTCGTTGCTAATATGGCACCAACGGCAAGGTTGCGAACCTTGAAGGGGTAGGGAATTGCCTTGAAGGGAGAGGAAGTTGCAATCGTTCCAGCGGCTCCACATCAGCACTGACATCTTGTTTTGCTCACCGCGAAATGACGCGAGAAGAGAATGTGGTTGCTATAGCTCCCACTTGAACGCACTGCCAGCAGCCGCCAGAGTGCGCAGGCCACACGTCACCATGTTCCTTTTCATAAAAATTGACGTTGTGCATGACGATAATGTCGAATTCTTGAATTGTTAGGCCCCACTGCGTGGGGCGACCTGAAGGGTCCTTCAAGTTAGCTAGCCAACACAAGGCGTGCTGATCGATCACATCAATGAAAGCTTTGCCGTAAAGATCAGGGCGAAATTTCCACACTGCCCAGATGATATCAAGGCACCTTTTTTTCTGTTGTGGAATAGTTGGCCTCGGCCTTAGATAGCAACCTGCTAGCATAACTGATAACCCTTTCTATATTCTGTTTGATATACAAGATGTGCGACGCTGTGGAAGCTAGAAAAAAGTTGGGTTACCAACATGTGTTACTTCGCGCATCCCGCGCTTGGCTGCAGCTGGCTACAGACAAAAACACTAAGAAGCGAAAAGAAACAGACGCTGAGAGAACCATATCAAGTTATCGACGGCCGCATAACGGGGCTTGTTTTTCTCCGAGAACCTTAGTATCTTCTTTTATTGCTCAGCCCAAAGGCGAAAAGAAATCATATCCCGTGTAGTAAAGCATACGCACTAACGCGTATGCGCCTTCGGTAGATAACGAAAAGCCCCGTGCTCTGATTGCGCGAGAGCCAGTGCCGCCTTTTCCAGACTTGCCGTACAGCCATTTTTTGTTGCAACCTCGTTGCGGCTTTTCTGCTCGAATAAACATCATCACATTTGGTGGAGGCTGCTGAGATCCCCAAGCAGACCTGTAGCTCCGCTCTCGCAAGTTGGCTGAGAGATCACCACGAAACTTGACTGACGCACTCACGAACCAGCCCATCCCAGCCCAGCCAGCACTATCTACTGCCCCGTTTACCAGCCCCAGCGCTACCCGCCAACGGGACCCACCAATCTTCAGCGGCAGTGGTGAGCAAGACGTCAAAGACTGGCTCTCCTTGTACGAATGCGTAAGTGCCAGCAACAAGTGGGATGACGAATCTAAGCTCGCCTACATTATCTTTTACTTGGAAGACGTAGCTAAGCTTTGGTATACCAACTGTGAAACCGCCAATGCCAACTGGTCCTCCTTTAAGACCCTCGTGACTGAAGCGTTCGGCCGACCAGAGGTCCGCAAGTTCCGCGCTGACCAGCGTCTACGCCACCGAGCCAAGCAGTCTGGCGAGACGTTTACTAGTTACATTGAGAATGGGCTCGACATCTGCAGGCATGTTAACCCATCAATGCCTGAAGAAGAGAAAATTCGGCAGATTCTCAAGGGTATTGAGGATGGCGCATTCCAGATGTTATTAGCGAAAAGCCCGACCACGGCGGCAATCCTCGCAAGCCTGTGCCAGAGCTTCGATGAATTGCGCCGTCAGCGTTCCATCGCCCGACAGAGGGTCCCACCGCCAGATTCGTTCTCGGCCGTCACACTCGCAAATGCCGACGTTCGCCAAGAAAGTCTGTCCAACTAGATCAAAGACTTTATCAGAGAGTAAGTCGCCCGACAGCTCTCCCTGCTGCCGCATAGCGACGCGCCCACCGCAAGCCTGCCTTCGACACTTCAGCAGGCCATACGCACTGAAATTTCCGATCTCCTCCCTACGGTGCCGGTGCCTTACCCACGCACATCAGTAGCACCTGATCTCTCAACTGTCGGCTACGCACCATCTTCGCCACCTTCACCCCTCAGCTATGAAGCTGTAGTCAGCGGCCCCCACCGCATCCAGTCTCCTTTTCGGCTCCACCTCCTCCGGCCTCGCCTTCGCTATACAGACCCCCACCTCGCTTTTTCCGGCCATCTAATGAGTGGCGCACCCACGACAACCGTTCTATCTGCTTCGCCTGTGGCATCGATGGCCAGGTTGCATGCTTCTGCCGCCGCCATCCTACACCTGCGTACGCCTTTTTTAGAACTCCTACCTACGCGTCGCAGCAGGCCACCACGTCTGCATATGAACAGAGGCACTCCGACTCGGACCGTTGCCCATCAACTGCTCGTTTCCCATCCCCCCGTCGCTGATCGCCATCGCCTATGCGTCGTTGACCACCTCCTGAGAAGGGAAACTAATTAGTGCAGTTCCGGAGGCAAGAACTGCAACTTCTGCGCAATCATGAAGGCCTCCATTTTCGCCGCAAAAATGTTGTTGATGTCGATATTTAGGGAGTCGCCACACTGACCTTATTTTGATACTTGGGCCACCGTTTCTGTGATGAACAAAAATTTTGTCGCAAACTGAAAAAAGTGACCACATCTCTCTGTGGAATGGTGCAGTCCACGGCTAGTGCGCAACGCATTCATCTCTCAGCTGTCTGTACGGCGCGCGTCATCATCCAAGACGTTTTGTACATCGTACATTTTTTGTTCTACCATCTTGCCTCATGACCTTATCCTGGGTTGGGATTTCTTATCACGTCATGAAGCTATCATCGATTGTTCCCGTGCGGAAGTGTCCCTTGTGCGAATATGTGAATTTCCCTGGACCGACCGTTCTCCTCTGCTCAGCAAACTCATCGCTCACGACGACATCACCTTGCCTCCGGAAGCTTCAGTCCCTATTAGCCTTTCATGTATAGAGCAACCTGACGCCACGGTGGTTTGCACGCCATCTCCGGTTTTTACTGAACGCAAGGGTATCTTTCTCCCGTTTTCCGTTCTTACAATTGCGTCTGGATTAACCGTAATGCCGGTTACCAACCACTGCATCTACCCCAATGGCTTACTCCGTGGTGAAACCTTGGGATATGTACAACCTGTCGACCATATCGATGATAGCATTCTTCCCGACGAAACCCCATGTCACATTTCCACAATCACTCATGCGTCTGAGCCATCAATTTCGTTAGCCTTTGACAATTCCATTGACGCAGACCAACCCTCCTCACATCGCCGCCAACTTGTTGCTCTCCTTAACAAGTTTCGCTCTTCTTTCGACTTACAAGAACCTGCTTTAAGCCACACCACGACTGTCACTCACACTTTTGACACCGGCTCACATTTGCCTCTGTGACAGCGTCCTTACTGCGTTTCCACCGAAGAGCGCCGTGTCATTACGGAGCAAGTAGATGACACGCTTAAACGTGGAGTCATACAGCCTTCTCAAAGTGCTTGGTCATCACTTGTGGTTTTGGTAAAGAAGAAAGATGGCACCGTTCAATTTCGCGTTGACTATTGCCGCCTGAACAAGATTACGAAGAAAGATGTCTACGCGCCACCATGAATAGACAATGCTCTTGACTGTTTACAAAGGGACAAGTACTTTACATCATTGGATCTGCGTTCTGGGTATTGGCTGGTGCCAATGGCTGAATGTGATCACCCTAAAACAGCCTTTGTAACGCCGGATGGCCTATATGAGTTTAAAGTCAAGCCATTTGGGCTCTGCAACGCACCTGCGACATTTGAGCGCATGATTGATACCATCTTGCGTGCCCACAAGTGTAAAACTTGCTTGTGTTACCTGGATAACATGGTAGTCTTTTCAGCTAATATCCCAACACATCTTGGTCGTCTCCACGAGATTCTGACGTGTCTAAATTCTGCAGGCCTACAGCTTAACACCAAGAACTGCCACTTCGCAGCACGAAAACTAACCATCTTGGGGCATGTCCTCACAAGAGACGGTGTTCTTCCGGATCCCGATAAGCTTCGAGCTGTCGCTGACTTCCCAAAGCCCACATCACTGAAAGCCCTGAGAAGTTTCGTTGGCCTCTGCTCCTACTTTTGTCACTTCGGGCGCAACTTCGCGTCGATCATCGCACCTCTGACGAGTCTGCTTTCCAGCAGCAAAGGTATCTCTGCATGGTCACCTGCATTTGACGATGCATTTCGCCAGCTGCGCCGCCTGCTGACCTCATCATTTATTCTTCGCCATAACGACCCCATTGCTGCCACAGAAATTCACACCGAGGCAAGTGGCGTCGCTCTTGGTGCAGTTTTGGCACAACGGAAAGGCACCCAAACTGAATACGTAGTCGCTTATGCAAGTCGCGCTCTCAAGAAGGCTGAATTGAATTACTCCGTGAAAGAAAAAGAGTGTTTGGCCATAATCTTTGGCGCTGACGAAGTTTCGCCCGTACCTATCGGGCCGTCCTTTCAACGTGGTCACACACCATCACGCTCTATGTTGGCTGTCCACCTTGAAAGACCCGTCCGGATGCCTGGGGCGTTGGGCACTTCAATTGCAGGAAACCGACATTCGTATCGTATATCGTTCCGGTCGCAAGCATGCGGACGCCGATGCACTTTCCAGATCGCCATTAATGCCAGAAAGGGCTTCTCTGTCACCCCTTTTTACCGCCTTGTCACCACTCAACACAACTGACATGCTTTCGGAGCAGCGTAAAGACCCCATACCTTGCCTTGGTAGTCGACTACTTTTCCGATCCACGATCCGTTTGCTGTCCCTTCTACGAGAGCGCTACGCCGGCAAGCAGCCCACTTTTCCTTACGAGACAACATTCTGTATCACCGCAACTACATGCCTGGTGGTCGAAAGTGGCTCATTGTGGTCCCAACTCATAAGGGCTAACATCTGCAGAAATTCCATGCAGATCCCCAAAGTACTCATGCAGGTGTCCTGAAAACCTACGAAATGCTGCGCCAACGATATTACTGGCAAGTAATGTATCGCTTTGTGCAGAAATACGTTCAGTCTTGCACCACTTGCCAACAAAACAAGACGCCTGCACGGCACCTCACTGGCATGTTACAGCCGCTCCCCTGCCCAGCTCGGCCATTCGACCACGTGGGTATTGATCTCTATGGCCCCCTCCCATATAGTGGCTATGGAAACCGGTGGATTATTGTCGGCATCGATCATCTGACACGCTACGCTGAGACTGCAGCTCTACCGGCAGCGACCACCTATGAAGTAGCACTCTTCAATCTCCGCAGCTTCATTCTACGCCATGGTGTTCCGCGGGAATTAGTGATAGGGGTCGAGTGTTCATGTCGAAGTTCATCCAAGCTATCCTCGCTGAATGCAACATCATCCACCGTAAATCTACCGCATACCATCCACAGCCAAATGGTCTCACTGAGTCCGTCAACCGCACACTTGGCGACATGCTGAGGATGTACACCTCCTCCGACCACACTAACTGGGACGCTGTATTACCTTTTGTTACGATCACTTATAACACCACGACGCAAGCGACTACCGGTTTTTCCCCGTTTTTTCTGTTGCACGGCCGCGATTCTTCCCACTCACTCGACACTATACTCCCATATTGCCCTGATGCATCTGAGTGCTCCCCGTTTTCGGAAGTCAACAGATACGCTGAAGACTGTCGTCTGTTGGCTCGGCCTGTGACAAGTGAGGCTCAAGGTATAAAAAGACTCGACATGACGACGTTCACCACATAACTCCTACGTTTCGTGCTGGCTCCCTTGTGTGGCTTCGGGTGCCCCCGCACGTCCCAGGCCTGTCTTCTAAACTTCTGGCCCGGTACCATGGTCCGTACCGTGTCATTGACGCGACCTCCCAGGTGAATTACATCATTGAGCCACTAACACAATCTTCAGATTTGCGCAGTCGAGGACGCGAGACCGTACACGTCGACCGTCTCAAGCCCTACTACGACCCCCTCATTGTACCTACTCCCTGAGTCTTCACCCCGGGAGTATTGTAGTGGAGCATACGCCCCAACGCGTATGCGCCTTCGGAAGATAAGAAAGGCCCCGTGCTCTGATTGCGCGAGAGCCTGTGCTGCCTTTGCCAGACTAGCCGTACGGCCATTTTTTGTTGCAACCTCGTTGCGACTTCACTGCTAGAATAAACATCATCACACCGGGTTGTAAGAGCACTGTACTATTTATTTGTGCAAACTACAGTATAGTATGGCTAGCCTCCACAGCGTTGAACCTGATGTGTGAAACAGACTACAGGCAATCGATCTTTCGACGCTGCTTGCATCGGTGTGGGCTTCTGTTTTGACGTATTCGTTCAAACGCGCAAGTATTAGCTGTGTCTTCAGGCGTCGTTGAAGTTTCTGAAATGATTCAATTTGCGCCATTTCTCACTTGAAATCGACGTCGGCCTTCTTAGCTGCTTTAGTAGTAAGTGATCTGTGAAAAGTCCTTGACGAAGCATCTGTAATTGGGCATCAGCCTACAATTCGTGCACGGCCTTTTTGTCAGTAAGTGGTGCGAAGGCGGTGACGGCAGCTGTTGTCTGTGGGTCTGCGTACACACCACTCTAGCTGATCACGTAACGCAAAAACAGGAGCTCCTTGTTTGCGGTGATATAGAATGTTGTCTCGTAAGAAAAGTGGGCTGCTTGCCGGCGTAGCGCCTCTCGTAGAAGGGACAGCAAACGGATCGTGGATCGGAAAGGTAGTCGACTACCAAGGCAAGGTATGGGTCTTTACGCTGCTCCGAAAGCATGTCAGTTGTGTTGAGTGGTGACAAGGCGGTAAAAAGGGGTGACAGAGAAGCCCCTTCTGGCGTTAATGGCGATATGGAAAGTGCATCGGCGTCGCATGCTTGCGACCGGAACGATATGCAAAACGAATGTCGTTTTCCTGCAAACGAAGTGCCCAACGCCCCCAGGCATCCGGACGGGTCTTCAAGGTGGACAGCCAACAGAGCGTGATGGTGTGTGACCACGTCGAAAGGACGGCCGTTAAGGTACGGGCAAAACTTCATCAGCGCCCTTGTATATATATATATATATATATATATATATATAATTATATATATATAATGCTGCGAACCATGCATTGGATTTGTTTATTTGTGTTTTGTTTTTTTCGGCCTGGCTGCGCCGGCCTGTGCTATCGCCGTTTTCACAGCGTTTCGAACAAACGCTATCGAACAACGCTTCAGGCGTTGTTCGATAGAAACAACGCTTCAAGCGTTGTTTGTTAGAAACGCTGTTCGAACGAACGGCGTTTCTAACCAACGCTATCACGGCGTTCTCGATACAATTCGACTATTTGAGAAACCCTCGTGCCGAGGGATATAAATTCCCGCACAGCCGATGCCGCGTCATTCGATCGCCGACGCTCACTAGCGTGCCCGTCGTTTTGCTGGCCGCTGCTTCGCCGCCTGTGTATTTTTTTTCAGTTGTTAGGTGAGCATAGGTTCACTCCAATAAACTTGTTTTCCTCATAGACAACTGCGTCGTCCTTTGCTGCGTGACATCTGGTGGAGGTGCGGGGTACATGAACCCTAAGCCATTGCCCAGCCGACAAGCACGCCCAACTCGTGTAAGCCGCCGACAGCAAGGCCTTCAGCCAGAGTTTGGACTGCTCCCAGATAAAAAAAGGAAAGAAGACGTAAAAACCACGATGATCAACGCAGGTACCATGACCAGCGCCACCAACCCTCCCGTCGTTCTGCAGCAACCTCGTGAGCTCCATCATTCCGAGGATCTCCTGGTGAAGACCCGGAAGAGTGGCTGGAGAAGCTGGAGCGCATCCGTATCTTTAACAGGTGGGATGACGAAAAAACTTTTCGTCATGTCTTCTTCTATTTGGAGGATGCAGCTCGAACGTGGTTTGAGAACCATGAAGGCTCCCTAACCGACTGGACTGTCGTTAAGAGCGAATTCCTCAAAACATTCGCTACGGTTGTGCGGAAAGAACGAGCCGCCCTTTTCTTGGAGACGCGAATGCAACACCATAACGAAGGTGTTGTACTGTTCGCTGAAGAGATGAAGATGCTGTTCCGGAGAGCTGACCCCGAAATGGCAGAAGAGAAGAAGGTGCGCTATCTGATGCGGGGAGTTAAACACGAGCTATTCGTTGGACTCATCCGCAACCCCCCTAAGACCGTCGCTGAGTTCGTCACCGAGGCTTCGATGATCGAGGGGACCTTGGATATGCGTTCGCGGCAATACGATAGACCACTCAACACCCTTTCGGTGAACCCGGTAAACGCCCCTGGATTGGTGACGGAAGACTTGCGGGAGACCATCCGCGCCGTCGTTCGCGAGGAACTGAGGAAATTGTTCCCAGCAACGCCGACCCCAAGTCGCCTCCCTCACTGACGTCGTCCGCGAGGAGGTTCAGCAAGCACTGGGGAATTCCACGCCGTCGGAAGCATCTTGCGAACCACAAGCGATGACCTACTCCGCTGCTGCTCGTCGACCCCGACCCGTCCCAACCCGTTATCAAGAGGCCCCGCCGTACCGCCACCCAATGCTCGCCCGCCCGACCCCCTGTATCCTGAAACCAGGCGCCCAGGAAGACCGAGGTGTGGCGAACGCCAGATAATCGTCCGCTGTGCTACCACTGCGGAGAGGCCGACCCGTCTACCGCCGCTGCCCGTACAAGAGGCTGGGTTTGCGTGGGTTCTCCGTCGACGCACCCCCCCCCCCCCCCGCGAGCCGGCCAGCGCCCATTTGAGATCGAAGAATACCTGTCGAACACCAGCCGTGGACCATCCCGTTTCAACCGTTCGCCGTCGCCCTACCCGTACCAAACCCCCAACTGTCGCAGCCATGCTGACTTCGCCCGTGGAAGGTCCCCCAGCCACGAGGGGGAAACTAAAAGCAGCAACTTCTGGAGGTGAAGTTGCACAACGGCGAGAAAATGAAAACCCTCCAACAACGCAAGACCGTGACTCACGACATGCCCTCATCCCGACGACCCGACGACACCCTGACGAGACCCCCGAAAACGACGACTGCTACGCTGCGCGACGCGTACCCGAAATGACGAAGCCTGCCGCTAAGAAAGCGACGATGACGACGCATAGTGCCCGACCATCAACACGTGCAAGCCGCGATACAACGCCCCGGCGCACCCGAAATTCGAGGAAAGCGGCATCCGACGTCCAGTTGTCCATCGACGGCCTTGACGTAGTCGCCCTCATTGACACGGGAGCAGACTACTCGGTCATGAGCGGGTCATTCACGTCCAAGCTAAAGAAAGTTACGACCAGATGAGACGGTCCGCACATAGGCACAGCAGGAGGCCACCTCGTGACCCCAAGTGGCATGTGCACATCGCGCGTCACCATAGACCCACTACGTACCCTTCGGAGTTCGTCATTTTGCCTTACTGCTCCCGCGACGTAATTCTCGGAATGGACTTTTTGACGGACAATGGCGCAATAATTGATCAGCAGACCAGGTCGATAAGGTTTTCTTCCGATCACTCCACGACGCCGCAGCCGAACCTCGGACACCGTGCTGCTGTAAGGATCGCCGACGATCACGTCACCCTGCAACCTCGCGCAAGCTTGATGATCACCGTCTATGTGAAGGTGCTGCTCCTGACGTCGACGCTAACGTGGAGACTGACCAAAGGTTGCTTCTAGACCGCGGCTGTGTCTGTCGCAAGAGACATTGCGCGGTTTAAGCAACGCAGATCCCACGTTTTGGTCACCAATTTCACCGAGGAGTACCAGCATCTAAACAAGAGCGCTGCAATTGCGTTCCTCGAAGAAACGCAAGAAGTGAGTTCAAGTAATCGCGGTCGCCAAGATTGAACGCGCACGCGCAGATGCTTCCAGGCTGCCACATCCTTTCGACGTGAACCCGGTGCTGTCGCAAGAAAATCGGGACAGATTACTGGAGTTGCTCCGTCGCTACAGCGAGTGTTTTTCCTCGAACTTGAAGTTACGTCAGACACCTTTGGCGAAGCACCGGATAATAACCGAAGATGGAGCCCGACCTACCAGACAGTCACCGTACCGCGTTTCTTCACACGAGCGCGAAGCCATCCCGACTCAAGTTGATGACGTGCTCAGCGACGACATAATACAGCCATCAAAAAGTCCGTGGGCTGCGCCGGTTGTACTCGTGAAGAAAAAAGATGGCACTTTAAGATTCTGCGTTGACTACCGAAGACTAAACAAAATCACCAAAAAGAACGTGTACCCCCTGCCATGAATCGACGACGCCCTCGACCACCTTTGCCACGCCAAGTACTTCTCATCCATGGATCTGAAGACCGGCTACTGGCAAATTAAAGTGGACGAGAGAGACCGAGAGAAGACTGCATTTATAAACCCGGACGGTCTATACGAGTTCAAGGTGATGCCGTTTGGGCTGTGCACGGCGCCCGCAACGTTTCAGAGAGTCATGGACACTGTGCTAGCAGGCCTGAAGTGGCACACTTGCCTCGTATACCTCGACGACGTTGTCGTATTCGCCCGGACTTTCGACGAACACCTCACAAGGTTTGAATCTGTATTCGAGGCCATTCGTACGTCGGGGTTAACGCTGAAGCCTGAGAATTGCCGTTTCACGTACGAGGAACTCAAGTTCTTGGGTCACTTCGTGCACGCCGCGGGAGTCCTACCTGGCCCGGCAAAAACATCAGCCATTGCGAACTTCCCAAGGCCGAAAGATAAGAAGGGTGTGCGAGGTTTCTCAGACTGTGCGCATACTACCGGCGCTTCGTCGCAAACTTCGCACGCATTGCAGAGCCACTCACGCGCCTGACGAAAGAAAGCACCCCTTTCAGCTAGGAAAACGACCAAGAAAAGGCATTCTGCAAGCTGCAACAACGCCTGCAAAACCCGCCCGTGCTCGCTCATTTCGACGAAAACGCCGAAACGGAAATGCACACGGACGCCAGTGATATCGGTTTGGGTGCCGTCCTCGTCCAAAAGCAAAGCGGTTACGAAAAGGTAATCGCTTATGCAAGCCGTGGTCTGTCGAAAAAGGAGAGAAACTACTCTGCCTCCGAGAAAGAGTGCCTGGCTATCATATGGGCCATTTCGCCCACATGATAGCGAGCTCGTATAACGGACCAGCAACTAGTGGATGCCGGACGCTACAATCTCCGACGCCGAGACGCCGCGTACCATCCTGGGGATCGTGTGTGGGTTTGGACTCCCATTCGACGACGTGGACTCAGCGAGAAACTTCTACGGCGCTATTTCGGACCCTACCAGATTCTACGACGTGTTGGCGAACTAACGTACGAAGTGATCCCCGATGGAGACTCCCGTACATCACGACGACGCACGCGGCCCGAAGTCGTCCATGTGTTTCGCTTAAAACCTTTCTACAAACGATGACGAACTTTTAATTTGTGTGGACTGTGCCTTATGTTAGCATCGGGTCGATGCACTCTTAGAGGGGGTGTAATGCCGCGAACCATGCATTGGGTTTGTTTATTTGTGTTTTTTTTTCGGCCTGGCTGCGCCGGCCTGTGCTATCGCCGTTGTCACAGCGTTTCGAACAAACGCTATCGAACAACGCCTGAAGCGTTGTTCGATAGCGTTTTTTCGAAACGCCGTGAAAACGGCGATAGCAAAGGCCGGCGCAGCCAGGCCGAAAAAACAAAACACAAATAAACAAACCCAATGCATGGTTCGCTGCATTATATATATATATATATATATATATATTATATAGATATATTTATATATATATTGTCACGTTACAACGTAAATGTAACCTGCTGATCATGGCACACAAGGACGTCAAACTGATTCAAACAACGGCAGTACGACTATTTGAGGACAAAGATGCGCGGCAGCACGCGCATCTTTGTCCTCTTTTGAACAGCGGCACATACAAGCATGCCAGCATCTGTGGAAATAATAGTTCCAGAACTTGTACTAGTGGCATTACCCCTTCCCAAAGGACATCATCCAGATGTCATAGCATTATTGCCAGTAGAAAACACGCACGATAAGCAGTACACAAGGCGGTGTTCACAATCACTGTAAGTCTACAAGGGAGTGTGACGAATAGTCAGCGTTGGTAAAATGGTTTCATCGTCGAAGCATGGACGACATGTGGCTGTTGTGAACGTGTGGGATTGACGAGCCATGTCCTCGTCAAGAACCTCGTAGTCCAATTCGCTGAGACGACTGAGAGCTCTATAGGGACCAAAATAGCGGCATAACAACTTTCCGACAGGCCCGTTGTTGAATGGGAGTCCACAACCATACTCGTTCTCCGGTTGGTAAGAGACATCGCGACGACGAGCGTTGTACCGCAGCGAGTCGATGCATTGTTGCTTATAGATTCGTTCGACTGCAAGCTTACGAGCCGCGTCTGCCAGTCTGATAAAATCGTTCGTCTAGACACTAATCTGGTGTCTGTCTGGTACAAGCATGGCATCCAGCATTGTAGTGACCTCCCTGCCATGAAGCAACCGGAATGGTGTGAATCCAGTTGTTTCTTGCACAACGGTGTTGTAGGCGAACGTGACGTAACGGAGGAGGTCATCCCAGTTTTTGTGGTCTTGGTCAACGTACATGCACAGCATGTCGGCGATCGTCTTGTTTAGTCGCTCTGTAAGGCCGTTGCTTTGTGGGTGGTATGCAGTGGTTTTTAGATGTACTGTGCCGCTAAGCTGCATGACGTCTTGTATTATCCGGGCGGTAAAAGCTGTGCCACGATCAGTTATGACAACTGCTGGTGCTCCATGGCGGAGGACGATGTTTTTCTTAAAAAAATGGGCAGTCTTAATGGCGGTGCCACGTTGTAAAGCCTTCGTTTCGCAGTAGCGCGTCATGTAATCAGTAGCGACTACAATGCAGCGGTTGCCGTCACGAGACTTGGGAAAAGGTCCGAGTACATCCATGCCTAATTGTTGGAACGGTTGTGTCGGAGGAGCGATGGGCCTCAAAAAGCCGGCTGGGCGCTGATGTGGTGCTTTACGGCACTGGCACTCGTGACACGTCTTCACGTATTGCTTCACGTCTCGACCGAGCTTAGGTCAGTACTAGTGTTGGCGAATCCGGGCCAAGGTACGTGTGAATCCCAAATGGCCTGAGAAAGGCTCATCGTGACAGGCGGACAAGACATCGGCTCGTAACGCTGGTGGGACAACGAGCAGGTACTCAGTCGCGTAAGGGTCGAAGTTTCTTTTATAGAGGATATCTCTGCAGACGCAGAACGATGATGACGAGCGGGCGAATGCTGGTGGTGGCTGCGGCGTACGGCCTTCGAGGCATTCGATGAATTGTCGAAGCTCGGAATCGTTTCTGCTGTTCGGCCAAGTCGGATACACTAACGGCGAAGAGGGAAAACGGCCGTCGAGATCGTGATCACCTGACACTGTCCTAAGAGGAGCTCGGGAAAGGCAGTCCGCGTCAGTATGCTTCTGGACAGACTTGTACACGACTTCAAATTGAACTCTTGAACGCGTAAGCTCCACCTGGCCAGACGTCCGGAAGGGTCTTTAAGGTTCGCCAACCAGCAGAGCGCATGAATATCGGTAAGAACGTGAACGGGCGACCATACAGGTACGGTTGAATTAGCTATTGCCCAGACAACAGCTAGGCACTCCTTTTCAGTTGTTGTGTAGTTCGCCTCCGCAGATGATAAAATCCGACTCGCATAAGCATTAGGGCGTTCGACGCCGCCTTGCCACTGGATGAGGACTGCACCAAGGCCGATGTTACTGGCGTCTGTGTGTAGTTCAGTGTCGGCATATTCGTCGTAGTGTCCGAGTAAGGGCTCAGATTGGAGACGCTGCTGGAGCTCAGAGAAAGCGCGTGTTTGCTCAAGGACCCAAACGAAGGGAACGTCGTCTTTTGTCAGACTATGAGGGGTTCGGCAATGTTTGCGAGATTTTGCACAAAGCGTCTGTAGTATGCGCAGAGCCCTAACATCGACGCACATCACGTTTGTTGGTAGGTGGTGGAAAATCTGCGACAGCCAATGTTTGTCTGGGTCCGGCCGAATACCATCAGGGCTAACAAGATGACCGAAAAACTTTATTTGTTGTAAGCAAAATGACATTTTTCTGGTTTCAGTGATAGGCCTGCCGTGCGAATTGCAGCAAACACAGATCTAAGTCGGTGCAAATGCTGCTCAAACGTTTGAGAGAAGACAACGACATCGTCTAAGTAAACAAGACATGCTTCCCACTTGAGACCGGAGAGCACTGTATCCATCATCTTCTGGAATGTCGCAGGGGCGGAACACAGACCGAAGGGCAGCACCTTGAATTCGTACAGACCATCAGGCAATATGAATGCTGTTTTCTCTCGGTCGCGTTCATCAACTTCGATCTGCCAGTAGCCACTGCGTAAATTCATAGAGGAGAAGTATCGGGCGCATCGGAGGCGGTCTAGTGAGTCGTCGATGTGCGGAAGCGGATAAACGTCTTTCTTTGTGACTTTGTTGAGTTTGCGGTAATCGACGCAAAATCGGAGAGCGCCGTCCTTCTTTTTTACCAGTACGACGGGGGACGACCATGGACTGTTCGAGGGTTGGATTACACCATCTTCGAGCATCTGCTTCACTTGAGAACGTAAAGCCTCTTGTTCCGTTTGTGATACTCGGTAGACGTGTTGACGTATGGGTCGCTCAGCATGGTTAGTGACATTGTGGTGCTTTACGGTTGGCATTTGTTTTATCTTGGATGTAGACGCGAAACAGTCGCTAAACATGCGGAGGATACAGCGGATTTGCTCTTTCTGTGCACATGACAGCCTCGGATTGACATCGACTGCATCGGACTCAGCGGTGTCACTTTCAACGGCTGCAGAAATTGGGGCTATCGTCGTACACGCTTCATCGTCAATGGATTCGAAATGAGCGATAGTTGTTCACTTGGCCAAATGTTGGTATGATCCACTTACATTGGTGACCTACAAATCAGTCATCCCACGTTTAAATTGATTCCGTGGGCAACACAGATTCGCTGAGACAAGAGCACCGAAAGGTTGGCTTCAGCGATACCACTACTGTCATGGTCTATATCGCCCTGTACTGTAAAGAACATACTGGTGCGTGGCGGAAGTGTGACGGTGTCGTTGACAATGCGAAGCGCAGTCTTCTGCGGATTGGTATCTCTAGGCTTCGGGCCATAGTCTTCAGCAAACGTTACGAGGCAGTCTCGAAGATTTATAAGCGCCGTGCTCCGAAGGAAATCCATGTTAAGAATAACTTTCCGGGAGCACTCGGGAAGCGCAATGAAAGAAGCAACGAACGTCGACTCACAGATTTGCAGCCTTGCGGTGCATCTCCCGATTGGTGTCAAGAGATGACCGCCGGCTGTCCGAAGGTTTGGTCCATGCCCCCAAGGAGTCGTGACTTTCCTGAGTTCAGCCACAAGTTCAGCGCTGATAACTGAGTAGTCGGTGCCGGTGTCGACCAGAGCAGTCACTGGATGGTTGTCGACACGAACGGCAATGTTAGCAGATACGGGTTCGTCTGCGATGTGAGGTGTCGGCTGAAAGGAATCGTCGAAGGTCGGTGGAAGGTTCGGAGGAAGCTGTTTTGACGATAGCTTAACAGCGGTACCACCCCCGGAGGCCGCTGATTCTAGTTTCCCCGGCGTGGACTTGGGGACCTAGCGGATCGTCCCTCAACAACATCGGCAAAGGGGAGTATTGATTCGCGGACGCAGAGCGTCGAGGAGACGGAGAGCGTGATTGGTGTCGCTGAAGATTCGGATACGGTAGACTTGCCGAGTATTCTGCAATGGCTCGGGGTCGTTCGCCATTCCTGGGCCAACGAGCGTCTGGCCGAAATCCAGGTAGGCCATCTGTCTGTACGAGCACTCCCGGTACAAGAGACCTGGCTCACCACAGTGGTTGCATAGTGGCCAATTGTCGGAAGCTCACCACACGCTAGATTTCCGCACAATAGGACACGGATTCTTATAGTGCGGCAGGCCAAGAAGTGCTGCGGCGTCGGCAGGCTGGTCGGTCGTTGGTTTTCATAGCGTGGCCCGCTCGAGAAGTGCTGTGGCGTCTGCAGGCTAGTCGGTCGGGGGAAATAGGTGGCTGCTGGTGCAGGAGTACGTACAGCTTCCGCATACGTTAGCAGAGGGGCTTCGGTTGGAGGTGGTGCTAATGGTCGTACCAGCTGCCGCACCTATTCACGGACGACGTCTGTCAGAGCAGCCACTTCAGGCTGTGAAGGCACTGCTTGAAGCTTTTGCAGCTCGTCGCGTACAATGCTACGGACTAGCTCAGCAATGTCTCTCACGCTCGTGACATCGGGTGTTACCAAGGGTGCTGACATACATGCAAGGTTTTCGGACCGCTCATACTGCGAAGACCGCTGTCTCAGCATTCGCTCCAATGTCGTCGCTCACGGAGGAATTCTGCCACGGTAGCTGGTGGGTTTCGTACAAGTCCTGCAAACAGCTGCTCCTTGACACCCCGCATCAGAGTGCGCACCTTTTTGTCTTCCGTCATTGCAGAATCCGCTCGACGGAACAGACGAGACATCTCCTCAACAAATGGCCACGCTTTCATTGGGTCACTGATTGCGAGAATTGAGGAGACGTTCGGCTTGTTCTTTCCGGTCAGCGCTACCATACGTGTTCCGCAGCTGAATGCAAACACCGGCCAGGTTGTCAGGGGGCCTCGTGATTCTCGAACCAAATACACGTCGAATCCTCCAGGTAGAAGTGACATACCGCAGTTTCCAGTGCTCGTCCCACTCGTTGGCGACGGCGACTCGATCGTATTGGTCCAGCCAGTCTTCAACGTCTTCGTAAGGCTCCCATGGAAGGGCTTTGGCGTTCGAGAGGCTGGTAGCCATGGTGCTGGCGGAGTTGCGGTCTGTTCAGTCTGGCTTGTAGTTGTCGCATATGCCATGGTTCTGGAGCGTTCCGGAAGAGGGCTGAACTGGAGTGGTAGGCCTAGTTGCCGCCGACGGCGTCGAAGTTTGGCTGTTTATACTATGGCGTCAATGTTGGGACCGGGATTTCCTCGGTAACAGTGCATAGACTAATACCCAGCGCCTCCACCAGTGTCACGTTACAACGTAACTGTAACCTGCTGATAATGGCACCAAGGACGTCAAACTGATTGGAACTACGGCAGTACGACTATTGTTTTTTCGTGCACGCGCATCTTTGTCCTCTTCTGAACAGTGGCACATACAAGCATGCCAGCATCTGTGGAAATAATAGTTTCAGAACTGTACTAGTCGCAATATATAGATTATATATATATATTATTATATATATAGTCGAAAAAAGGAAGACGACAAACGTACGAAACGCAGTTTTTACTAACGTTTCGGCAGGTGGGCCTGCCTTCGTCGGAGTAAAAAAACAATTTGGCATTTGACACAACAAAATTTGGCATAGTGTTGTCACACTATTCAGGGAAAACATTAGAAAAATCACTTTATCACAAGAGCGTCATCTGAAAAGAACCTTCAATACAGAATATAAAATAAAGCATAAGAAAAGCAACTACAACACATATCTCAAATTGATAGATAGGATGTAACAAATCAAGTACAGAAACTTTAATAAGCATAATCATATCATGGTTCATTAGCATGGACTTGATGATGGTGTTCGAATACGGAAATTGAAATCTATGAGACCGTGTAAACGATTTAACATTGTGGGTATTTGATACTGAACGTGTTGCTTGCCATAACTTGTCCTTATGCTGGAACTTTCCAGCGTTGCTGACGCATAGTATAATGAGTGTTGGAGGCGGGTTCTGAAACACTGTGGCTTGTTTTGTTTAATCCACTGCAGAAGTTTGAATAATACAGTTTTGTTATGGTTAGTAATGCGTATTTTTCAAAGAGTGGTTGGTTTTAAAATCCTGATAATATCATCGTATTGCTCGAATGCGCACAAACTCTTTTTGCAGATCTAGTAATTTTTGATAGTTTGTTTGTGTATAGTACCCCTACCAAAATACCGTATGTCATTTTAGAGTAGAAAAGGGCGTAATATAATTCTATTTGTAATCATTTTGGTAAGACTGGGATGAGCTTATTCAAACATCCAACGGTTTTACTGAGTTCTACCGTTAGTTTTTTATATGTGTTCCATGTCAATCCCTCAGAAACTATACACCCAAGACTTGTGGCTGGTGACTTGCTCTCTCTCTTTGCCCTCAAATAAAACAGTTGAACTAAAGTTACGCGGCTTATTAGGTGGGGCAAACACAATAAATTTCGGTTTACTAACATTTAGTTGCAGCCTATTCAACTAAGTTACGCGGACAACTTTCGTAGGTAGATATTAACCCGGTGTTCAAGGTCTAGAATGGGTGCCACTAAAGAATATGTTAGTGTCATCTGCATACATTAATAACTTGGGAGAACATGGGATATCACACAGGTCGTTTATATAAATTAGAACAATAGAGGACCAAGAATTGACCCTTGTGGTACTCCACTTGTTATGTTTAAGTAAGCGGATGCACTTTTGTTTATGCAAACATATTGATGGCGGTTTGTTAGATAGTTTTTCATTAACTCAAGAACCCTACCATGTACACCATACTTGCTAAGTTTAGCCGTTAGTACTTCATTTTTTACTCCGACGAAGGCAGGCCCACCTGCCGAAACGTTAGTAAAACTGCGTTTCGTACGTTTGTCGTCTTCCTTTTTCGCTGCATTTCCTACCGGAACCATTGGATTTATCTCTCGCCTATATATATATTATATATATATATATATATATAATTATATATAAGGGAAAAAAGTGTATACCTAAGGGCTCGTTTTTCTGTGTGTTAAACAATATTAATGAGATCTAAGAGACAGTAGTGCCAAGGAATGTAAAGGGGAAGTTATTGAATTGAATTGAATTGAATGGAAGTTTATTTCGTCCTGAATTCTTAAGGATCGGGAGCAGAGGCTAAAGGCTATATAGCCTGATATGGGTCTCTGTTCCTAAACAGTTTGGCACGCAGGCCACTCAATCTGTCGCATTTGTTTTCCTAAATAAATATATAACACAACAATTACACAGAAATAAATAAATAACACTATAAATAAATTTTAACAACAAAATTTGGCATAGTGTTGTCACACTATTCAGGGAAAACATTAGAAAAATCACTTTATCACAAGAGCGTCATCTGAAAAGAACCTTCAATACAGAATATAAAATAAAGCATAAGAAAAGCAACTACAACACATATCTCAAATTGATAGATATGGTAACAAATCAAGTACAGAAACTTTAATAAGCATAATCATATCATGGTTCATTAGCATGGACTTGATGATGGTGTTCGAAGATACGGAATTGAAATCTATGAGACCGTGTAAACGATTTAACATTGTGGGTATTTGATACTGAACGTGTTGCTTGCCATAACTTGTCCTTATTGCTGGAACTTTCCAGCGTTGCTGACGCATAGTATAATGAGTGTTGTGAGGCGGGTTCTGAAGACACTGTGGCTTGTTTTGTTTAATCCACTGCAGAAGTTGAAAAATACAGTTTTGTTATGGTTAGTAATGCGTATTTTTCAAAGAGGGTTGGTTTTAAAATCCTGATAATCATCGTATTGCTCGAATGCTCACAAAACTCTTTTTGCAGATCTAGTAATTTTTGATAGTTTGTTTGTGTAGTAGTACCCATACCAAATACCGTATGTCATTTAGAGTAGAAAAGGGCGTAATATAATTCTATTTGTAATCATTTTGGTAAGACGGGATGATTTATTTAAACATCCAACGGTTTTACGAGTTCTCCGTTAGTTTTTTATATGTGTGTTCCATGTCAATCCCTCAGAAACTATACACCCAAGAACTTGTGGCTGGTGACTTGCTCTCTCTCTTTGCCCTCAAATAAAACAGTTGAACTAAGTTACGCGGCTTATTAGGTGGGGCAAACACAATAAATTTCGGTTTACTAACATTTAGTTGCAGCCTATTCAACTAAGTTACGCGGACAACTTTCGTAGGTAGATATTAACCCGGTGTTCAAGGTCTAGAATGGATGTGCCACTAAAGAATATGTTAGTGTCATCTGCATACATTAATAACTTGGGAGAAACATGGGATATCACACAGGTCGTTTATTAAATTATGAACAATAGAGGACCAAGAATTGACCCTTGTGGTACTCCACTTGTTATGTTTAAGTAAGCGGATGCACTTTTGTTTATGCAAACATATTGATGGCGTTTGTTAGATAGTTTTTCATTAACTCAAGAACCCTACCATGTACACCATACTTGCTAAGTTTAGCCGTTAGTACTTCAGCCATACCGAATCAAATGTCTTTCTAAAGTCTATGAACAAACCTAGTGAGTACAGTCTATGTTCGATGTTTGTGATCAGTTCATGTTTATTATTAAGCAAAGCTGCTTCACAAGATTTATTTTTTGAAAACCTACTGAGCCTCACTGATCACATGTACTTGTCAAACAATTTGTACAAGCGTACGTTTATTGCATCTCAATACCTTAGATAAAACGGGAAGAACGGATATTGGCCTGTAGTTTGTGAATAGCCGTTTATCACCACCCTTAAAGACTGGGTATACTCTCGCTAGTTTTAGGCTGTCTGGGAAAATACCAGTTTCAAACATTCTGTTATCATTGGAGCTATAATATCAGCTACGTATTTTAGCGGAGTTGCCTTGATCTCATCAAAGCCAGTGGCTACGTTATTTTTAATCTGGTTTATCAATTGTATTACTTCCTCTGATGTCACTGGGGATAGTGACACGGAGTTTATAAGCCCACACTCCTATATTGTAACACGGGGAGCTATATTGCTATCGTCTTTATATTCTGCACTGGTGACAAAGTAATCATTCATCTTATTCGCTGCGTCAATATCAGGTAAGATACCTGCATTAGTATGAAAACATAGCGCTGGTGGCTCTTTTTTCTCTGACATTAGATTCTTAACCTCGTCTCACATCTTCCTAGAGTCATTTTTATTTTCGTAAAAACTTTTCATATGTTTCCCTCGCACGCTTCAAGTCGGTGTTCAACCTATTTCGGTATTTTTAAAGTCTGACAACACCTCCAAGTTCCGTGACCGAACAAATGTGTGTACATTTTATTTTTTGTTTTAATCATTTTCAATAGCTTTTCATCAATCCACACTTTCTTGCACGTTGGGGTTTTGGTTTTCGCAAGGTCATTGGAAATGCTTGATTATAACATAGTCTAAGGTTTTCGAAAATGCCTCGTATGCTGCATTCGGATTTCTTTTCTCAAACACGCATGTCCAATCGACTGATTGATATGTGAGCGAAACACTTCCAAGCCTGCAGCACTAATGCTGCGAGATGAGGCTTCTGTGGTTTCGCGTTTGACTTGCATAATTGGCAATAAACAAAAAATTGGTAACGGTCGCTTACGTCAGCCGTTAGCAGTCCAGAAAAACAGTCTCAGGAATGAATGTTTGTTACACATATGTCGAGTGAAGATGTACTTTTTTTCTGTTAATCTTGTGGCTTCCGTGATAAGATTGGTGCATGCAAAGGAGCGTATGATTTCAATAAACTTTTTAGCTGCAGTGTTACTCAATAACATATCTATGTTGACGTCCACATTATTACATAGGCATCGAACATCGACATAGAAAAGAAATACGCTCTAAATACTCAAAAAAGTGTATTTTGTAGCCTATTGGTGGTCTATATATACTACAACTATTAATTTCTGTAAAGAACCGACATACATTCAACGCTGCTGTTATTAAGAACACTCAGAAATACTTTCATGCCTTAATGACATTTTACATAAATTGCTATGCCCCACCTTTACCGCTTGTCCGCACGAAACCATTATATGAGTAACCATGGAAATGTGGCGGTTTTTCTGTTTCTGTTAGCCAGGTTTCCGTGTACATTAGAATATCAAAGCTGTGGTGATCGAGCATACAAGTCACTAAGTTGTTTTTTTATTTCTAATACTACGCGTGTTTAGGTGTAGGATTTTAAGCGGTTTAGATTCACATGAGAAGTTCGTTAAAAGTGGCAACATCTTAATAGCTACATGCTTCAGTCTGTCCATTACATATCCGGCACTCTACAATACACCCGGAAGACCGCCACTACGTTCCTTCGTTCATCTTTTCAGTGTCACCAATGCATGCGATCCTCAACAGTGGTGAGTTTTCATCTTTCCTTGCAACACTTTGCCTCCTGCAGTCCACACGTATTTCCATCGCAGTTCTTTTTTTCTTTGTACTGTGGCACCGACAACTTGATCGCCATAGCGGTTAAATGTTAATTCACATAAACTCTTGTAGGGTATTGGAATCCAATTGCTTTGCATCTAATTTTGATTTCTTCGCTTTGCTGAGGAAAGCACTTCTTTTTGTTTTACGAATGACCGGACTATTAGGTTTGATTCGTCGTGCCGAGCATGCACACGGTGACAAACATCAACATCAGCTTCCGTTACTTCCTCCTGTATGACTACACCAATTTGTTTGATTATAGCGACTGGTTCACCTTCAGCGGTATTGCCCTTATCTCAACATTGTTGGAACGCTGATATTGTTCCAGCTCTTCTAGTTTGTTGTCAGTTTCATATTTGGGCACGAAGTCTTTGTTTTCTTTCAGTACTTCCTGTAACTGCTTCGTGAAGAAAAGTGGATGAAAAAATTTCTGCTCACGGCTGGTTATTTTTTCATCCACTTTTCTTTCTTCTTATTTACATTCCATTGGTTCTAATAACTTCCCCTGTACATTCCTTGGCATTACTGTCTGTGATCTCAATATATATATATATATATATATATATATATATATAATATCTATATATATATATATTATATATATATATATATATATATATATATATATATATGCGTTGTTTCTTGTGTGTGTGTGTGTGTGTGTTTTCAAGCGCGAACACGCTTGTAAACAAACTTGTTTATTAAGGCAAACTTTGTGCCCACAAGTTAAAGTAACTGTGACGAAACTACCAGTGCTTCGAACCACCCAGAAATCCCACAGCCCTTCTTCCTTTTTAAATGCGAAGCCTTTCTAAGCGAACTTCAGCAACTTTGAGTCTATCTATCTATCTACTATCTATCTATCTATCTACCAATCTAACCGCCTACGACTTTCGCTGTCCTGGCCGTATCGATACCAAACTTGGTATGGCATTACCTGACTGTATGAAGAACGCATTTGACTATAATAACAAGAAAATAACGACATGTATTTCAAGAATAATATGATTTACATTTCATGGTCCTGCAGCTTTGCAGCTTTTCATGGCGACCACAAGCGACAGACCTTGACGTGAAATTAATCAAATGCGTGTCATGTAATAACATGACTCCATGCCACGCTCATGTCACGCTCGCTGCCGTTTCGCTAACGTCACATATACCGGATTCGTGTTACAGTTCGTGAAGAGATGACGAAGCATGTGACTGGTGCAAACATGATATCATGAGATGCGTGTGATATAACAGATGACCACATGCCACGCTCATGATGCCCTGGTGGCTATTTCGCCAGCTTCGCTTATACCAATTTTGGTATACGGACGTGAATGGATGACAAAGGGGACAGGCGGGACAGGCGGGCGTGGTGTGAAGCGGAGCGCTCACCAGTGCCGTGATGTGTTGTGTTTTCGCGCATGAGCCAAGAATTACCTGCCTTCGTATGTGCGTATAGTCGTCATGTGAGTGCTCCAAGACTTACTTCGGATGCCGGTGCTTTCAAGTATTTAGATGAAGCTTGCACACCACACCAGTTCAAGCGTGGCGCGAAAGCTTGATAGACAAGTGGAGAAGAAATAACAGCAAACTTCCGATGCGCTGCATTCACCATACTCCTGAGCGGCTTCCTCTACGCAGAATCTTCGCTACCCTAGCCAAAA
>NW_023609276.1:0-48500 GCF_013339725.1 Rhipicephalus microplus | reverse complement strand
TGGTGGACGTTTAACGAACTAGCCCCTCGTGAGCCGAAATCCTGGCCTCGGTCCACGTTCGGGGAATCGAATTTTCGACCGGGTAGCGCTTAGCTGGTCATGTCGCGTTAGCGTGAGGTATGTAAGAAGAGGCGCACGAAAATCAGAGCGAGATACAGCTTGCAACATGGTCACGGCATTCGGATATCGGCGTTGGTTACCTCCAAGTGAAAGTCCACGGCTCAAAAAATTGAATTTTCGACCGGGTAGCGCTTAGCTGGTCATATCGCGTGAGCGTGAGGTACGTAAGAAGAGGCGCACAAAAATTGGAGCGAGATACAGCTTGCAACATGGTCCCGGCATTCGGATATCGGCGTTAGCTACCTCCAAGCGGAAGTCCATGGTTGGGAAAATCGAATTTTCGACTGGGTAGCGCTTATCTGGTCACATCGCGTTAGCGTGAGGTACGTAAGAAGAGACGCACGAAAATTGGAGCGAGATACAGCTTGCAACATGGTCGCCGCATTCGGATATCGGCGTTGGTTACGGCGCAGTGCAGGAATGGCCGTGCTCGTGGCCCTGAAGGAATAAGCCTAACGCAGTCCGCTCCACGGCCAATATCAAATCGGACACTCACCTTCACTTGGCGCACCGGAACCTTCGAGCGCTGCACGTCTTCTTCCGAGGCTTCGTCAGGGGGCACCGCCACACCAGCCCTCACCACTCCTTCGGCCCGCGCATACCGAGCCGGCGATTGTGGCACCTGCCCCCAAGGCGGCTGTAGTTCAGACTACACCACCTACTCCCGAACATAGACAGAGACTCCAGAGTCCTCAGGTCTCAAGGCCTCACCTCACCAGGCGAGGCCCGAAATTCGAACTAACAGCTCGCACGTGCGGGCATCCAGTGCCTCCGAGGAGGTAATGGATACGTCGGTGCCGTTGGAGCCAAAAGAGCGGCGTGACTCCTTGGATCGCGCCAAGAAAACAAAAAAAACAGATAACAGGGCCTGGTGGCGGCTTTCTTACATGAACGCGAACTCCCCGCCTAAACAGCCACTCGCTTTTTGTACATACAGCGCTGTTTTACATTCACCATGAACACTCAAGTTATACAATGGAACGTCATGAGCCTTCTCAGAAACCTTGTACGTCCAAGAGCTTTTACACGAACACTCACCAAAAGTGCTGTGTGTAGAAGAAACACACCGTAATTCAAAAACACCAGCTTTCTTCGTAAATACGTGATTTCCCGAAAGGACCGTTATGATGCCATGACATCATCCGGAGGTGTTGCCATTATAGTGAATCAAGGGATTGCATGCACACACTTACAACTCCAAACATTCCTTGAGGCAGTGGCTGTTCGAGCGGTTCTGTTTGATAAACTGATCACAATCTATACTATTTACATTCCTCATAGCTATCAGCTGCAAAAACGTGATTTACAATCTTTGATGAACTTCCAGAGCCTTATGTCCTCCTTGGAGACTTTAATGCGCATAGCAGGCTATGGGGTGACTCTCGTTGCGACGCACAAGGTCGACTGATTAAACAGTTCCTTCTCTCGGCGAGTGCATGTCTCTTAAATCGAAAATAACCAGCCTAATATAATCTCGATAATAATACCTTCTCCTCCATAGACCTAAGCACAGTATCTCCATCTCTTGTGCCTCTAATCTAGTGGAAAGTCGTCAGTAATCTGTACAGAAGTGACCACTTCTCCGTAGTTTTGAGCACAACTACACCAACTGAGTGTCCACCACGTGTTCCCAAATGGCTCATAAACAGAGCTGACTGGAAACAGTTTTATACCATCGCTCGTCTAGGTTGGAGTGCCATATGTACTTTAAGCATTGATGTTGCTGTCAACTACTTCACTGCGTATTTTATTGATGCTGCAACAAAATGCATCCCACAAACAAATGGACGCCCTGGAAAACAGGCGTGTGCCAGGGTGGAACTCTGAAGTGCCCGAAACGGCGTCGCAAACAGCACAACAGATGAATGAAGGTGCTTTCCCGAAACTCACCGACAGCCGAAATGTTCGACACCTTCAAGAAAATAAAGTCTCACAGCCGGAGAACGCGTCGGCAGGCCAGAAGAGAAAGCTGGCAGAAGTTTTTGTCAGGGATCAATTCTTACACACAGGAGGCTAAAGTCTGGAACATAATTGATAGGATAGCAGGAAAGCAAGTATACACACTTCCACTCGTAAACACTCAGGGTGATACCTTGGAAGATCAGGCAATCTTCCTCGGTGCACACTTCGAACGGGTGTCCAGCTCGTCCCACAATACTGACACTTTCCAAAAATACAGAACAAGAATACAACACAAATGCACTAGATACAATGTATATAACCAAGCTTTCAGTTAAGCTGAGCTCCGAACATCTCTAAACTCCTGCAGTACATCTGCCCCAGGTTCTGACCGTGTGGTGTATCAAATGTTAAAAAGCCTACCAATCGAAACACAAAAAACCTTACTTTGTACAATGCTATCTGGTTTTCTGGCACTATACCTACCTCCTGAAAAAAGGCTATTGTTATTTCCATTTTGAAAAAGGGCAAGAACCCTTCTTCAGCTTCGGGTTATAGGCCTATTGCACTTACAAGCTGCTTGTACAAAGTCTTCTAAAAATAATAAACTGCCGACTTGTACATTTCCTTGAAACAAACAATTTGCTCGACCCATTTCAGTGCGGGTTTCGAGAGAGTAGATCCACCACAGACCACCTTGTTCGTATCGAGGGCACAAATCAGAGACGCTTTCGTCTATAAACAATATTTTCTTTCTGGGCTCCTCGATAGCGAAAAGGCTTACGTTACAACATGGCGCTTTGGAATACCAAGAGACCTGTCCCACCTTGGCGTGCGAGGAAGAATGTTTCCCGTAATCCAAAGTAAGCTGTCAAACCGGACATTCCGTGTCCGAGTGGGCACGGTTCTTTCCCAAACATTTGTTCAGGAAACAGGCGTGCCACAAGGTGGTGTACTTAGCTGCACACTTTTTCTCATCAAGATGAATTCCTTGCGCTTGTCCATCCCTCGCAATATGTTTTATTCTACATATGTCGATGATGTCCAGCTTGGCTTTAGTTCTTGCAATCTAGCAATGTATGAGTTGCAGGTTCAGTTAGGTTTAAACAAGGTCTGCAAATGGGCAGAGGAAAACGGATTCCGACTGAACCCACAAAAATGAACGTGTGTCTTGTCCCGAAAAATAGGCATGCACTCAGAACCCGACATTGAACTGAACGGTCAACGTCTGCCTGTTAACGCGGAGCATAAATTCTTAGGCCTAATCTTGGACAGCAAGTGGACCTTCGTAACGCACATCAAGTATTTAAAAACAAAATGTTGAAAAGCCATGATTGTTCTAAATGTGTTGTCACGTACTACGTGGGGTAGTGACAGGACAATGTCTCATGAATCTGTATAGAAGCCTCATTCGCACCCGCTAAGATTATGGGCCGTTGTTTATCAGTCAGCGACTCAAAGTGCTTTGAAGATGCTGGACCCCGTGCACCATTTGGGCATCCGCCTTTCTACGGGTGCTTTTCGCACCAGCCCCGTAGAAAGCCTTTACGTTGAGTCAAATGAGTGGTCGCTTCATCTGCAGTGAACTTGCATGTCCTGTGTATATTTCCTTAAGGTGAAAGCAGACAAGAAGCACCCCTCATACTCTAGTATTAATTATTTGTCGAGCTCAATTCTGTTTCAAAACAGGCCTTCGATGAGGCAGCCCTTCTCAGTTCGCCTGAAGAGTCTAGCTGAGGAAACTGGAGTGTCACTTGAACACAGTGTAATGGCTGCTGTTGCATACCTGCCACCGTGGCAGTGGCAAACTATAGACTGCGATGTGTTTTTCCTAGAAGTTACGAAACATGCACCTATTGCCCACATCTGAACATACTTCCTGGAACTTCAACACAAATACATACGTCCTGAATTCTTTGCAGATGCCTCCAAATCTAACTCCTCTGTGTCCTACGCTGCTGTCGGCCCATCCTTTTCGGATGCTGGCCCTCTACATCCAGACACAAGTATTTTCACAGCGGAAGCTTACGTGATACTTGTGGCGGCTAAACACATCAAAAAAGTTACAAATACAAAAAACAGTAATTTATACGGACTCCCTCAGTGTGGTAACGGCTATGCAAACCCTTAAAAAACCCTGTCCTCGTCTCACTTTACTACCATTTTACTGCACACTCTACACACTCAAACAACATGTTGTAGTGTGCTGGGTGCCAGGGCACCGTGAGATCGAAGGCAACGTGATGGCGGATCAGCTGGCTGCATCCGTCCACGAAAGCACTGCCACTACACCCAGATCAATCCCGGCCCTTGATCTGAAGCCGTCTCTCAAACGAATGGTCAGGGACTACTGGCAGAGCAAGTGGGATAGACACACACAAAACAAACTACACATTATTAAGCCACACATTCGCCATTTGGCCGCCAGTATCCGAATCACGTCATATAGAGGTAATACTAAAGGCTCAGGATAGGACACACATACACGACACACACATATCTTTTCTCCGCTTGCGATCCACCATTGTGCGACAGATGTGGTGAAGCACTAACAGTTCTTCACATTTTAATCCAGTGCAAACAGTTAGAAACTCTAAGAAAATAACACTTTCCGTTACCCTACCGACAACATTTACCTTAACACCATGCAATGTTCGTCGGTAGGGAACCATGTTTTAGTCATATATCATTGTTAGCGTTTTTAAAAGAAATTCGTACTTTTCATATCATATACCCGGGCATTCCGTAGCGCGACCTCTGCAGAGAGGTTTTCGCTGCGGTGGCTACACTCAACAAAGTACTTGTCTCACGGCCCTTGGCCGCAAGGGTATGAACGAGTGAGGCACTTGTGCTAATGCCATACATGTCCACCATCGTTTTCTATTATCACCAACTTTTTTCATCTTTTCACAACACACACACCTTTCACAGCATGGTCATGATTTTATTCCGTTTATGTTTTTAGCCGCCTTACCGCGAGGAATTTTAGGCCCTTATACAGCCGCTTATCACAATTATTGACGATATCTTTAGTAAGATCAACTGTGCTCTGGCTGTGAAATGGCCCTTGCGCCACAAAACGTCAAACATTATCATCAGTTACAGCCAGTTGAATCATACAAATTAATTTGCCAGGAAGAGCAAATTCACAAAAAAAAAATTGTCACTAGTTTCATTGCTGCGCTGTCTTCTTGTTTCTTATGTTTTGTTTTTATCAAAAGTTTTCACATTCCAGTTGCACATCACAACAAATCTGACACGAAATGACATGCGGTATAGTTTATACTAGCATCCGTGACGACGCGTCACATAGGCTCTCTTAAAAACATCGTAGAGATCACTGTAAAATGAATGCTCATGTTTGTACAAATGGTGACCAGTTCGACTATGCCTTCTCTTCATAGGTTCAATTTTCAATACGAGAGCTTGTACTGTAGATTTTGTCACCATCAGAAAGAAGCAGTTAGTAAGAAGGTACAGTAAGCAGACTTTGCTTCGAAAAACTCGCTGTGCTCTAGGCAAGTTGCAAAGATTGCCTTGCCCGTATATTTTCTGCTTTAGCGGTATATGATGCGGTCTTGTGGCATTCGTCTATGATAAAAATAACAGGTCAATTCGCTCTTTAAAAGACAAGCCTCTTCAAGAGAACACTTAGAAATGGCAACATTTGCCGATGAATACTTAATTTTACCTGCTGGCTTTGTCGATAGCACTCCGAGTGTTATGAAGAAGCGGTGTAAGTTGTTATATGTGAAATGTGACTCAATGCACGCTCTTTTGCATTAAAAAAATTGTTAAATGAAATCAGCGCCTTAGACTTTTGGTTCTGGCTGGTAATTCATCACTTAAATAAATGACCAGAAAAGTGAGTGTTACCAGCAGCCAGTTTTCCACAACGCGGTAGCACCTACAATGCTTCACCATGACATAAACATTCTGGCAGAACTTGAGCGAAATGTCTTTTAAATATGTCAAAAAGTGAGAAATATGAAAACTCAGCCAGTCATCACACTTGAAAAATAAGGGAACCCAATACGGCCACGTCTTACTTACATACAGAATATTTTTTTTGTTGCGAACTAATGACTTCATAGTCGGACAATCGCGACACGACAGTGTACAGAGCTTCCAATGAGATTGGACTGAGTAACGCATGTCACTTTGTTTCTACCATCTCCGGCTCCTATCATATGCGAACATTTCTGAATCAAACACTTGCGCCATAGTCGAAGATAACTCTGGAGGGCAGGTTCGCAAGTACATGACGCGGTTATGTGAAGCAGTTGCCTAATGTCACGCACTTGGCCATCTCGTGACCCACGAGCATACACCCGAGACACAGACGTATATATACCACGCCGTTGTATGCCCCGCCGCGGTGGTCTAGTGGCTAAGGTACTCGGCTACTGACCCGCAGGTAGCGGGATCGAATCCCGGCTGCGGCGGCTGCATTTCCGATGGAGGCGGAAATGTTGTAGGCCCGTGTGGGCGCACGTTAAAAAACCCCAGGTGGTCGAAATTTCCGGAGCCCTCCACTACGGCGTCTCTCATAATCATATGGTGGTTTTGGGACGTTAAACCCCACATATCATCAACCACGCCGTTGTATACGCATCCAATCGTTTGGCTTTCAACCTCAACTCGGTTGGCGGCAGGCCTCAAGCATTTTCACGAGAACACAACGGTTACCATTCGAGATCGACTCTAACAGAGAGCGTTGTCAACCGAGATTCCCGGCACGTTTTCAAGGGCCTTTAGTTCTCGGCAGAAAGCCTATTCATTGGAGTCGGAATGGGTAGCTTAAATATGGACAGAGTTCTCATTCAATACTTAGTATTGAATAACTATGGTAATGTAACGAAGAAGATAATGGTGCGCTTGTATCTGAAGGACCACAAATGGAATGATCACTACTGCTTTCGGTGCGAGCTTTGCATGAAAGTAGAGTGACCGCCGGACAAAATAAAGGACAGAAGCCTACCCACGTCCCAATTTAAGCTGATGAGGAATCACCAAGCAACGTCAAAATTGCAGCAGGAATGTGACGTTGTTGTTGAGGTAGAGACAAGGGCCACACAAGAACATCATTTTTGAACCTAGGCAGGCCTGGCTCGTCTTGTTTTTAAGAAGTATAAAGGCTCGGTGTTTTATTGGCGTATCAGTGATATTTATTAACAAGGCAAACTATATTCAAGAAAGATAGTAATGACGGCAATTAACTACGCACTACTTATCTTCACAAAAATAGCAGTTTAAGTGAAATTCGCACACATCAAAGCTTCACCAAGGATTCCTTCCGGTTTTGCTATACTGGGTCATGCTTTCATCAGGGCGCTTTTAGTTCGTTCCAGATTGGAGCATAAAGAGTTATGCAATACTTTGTGAGCCAAGACTGACAGAATGAGAACACGTCAAAGGCTCGCCATTTTGTTAGACATAGCCTAACTAAACGAACAAGGTCAATATTTGTAGCTCTCACGGTTTTCTGATCTGAACTCACTTTCGGAAAGAAAGCGTTATTTTCTAGAAAAAGAAAAAAAAAAGCGAACTTTTGATTACGCCGCGTTTCCCTTAACTCGTGAAACCGTACCTTTCTGAAGACTAATCAGTTAGCTTCAAGGTCGTTTCTAGACAAGAGTCAGATGATGAGTGTTGTGTCTAGATTACTTCTAGGTGTTTGCTAACCTTTAGCTAGGTGATTGTAGGTTGTTTCTAAGCTGATTCTCTGTACAGAGTGGTTAGGACAGTCCCAGACACGACATGAATGTCCAAATTTTTGAGACAGAAAGCAGCGTTGAAACAGAGCTTTCATACCCCTCATACAGTCAAGACGCGTGTAGGCCCGTGTCCTCAGTATTGGGTGCACGTTAAAAAACCCCAGGTGGTCAAAATTCCCTGAGCTACGATGTTTCTCATAATCATATGGTGGTTTTAAGACGTTAAACTCCACATATCAAATGAACAGTCACAGACACGAGACGGAGGTTGAAAGTCAAAAAACAGAAACTCGCACCTAGATTTATGGGGAAGTCGCCGCTGCCATAGGGCTTCAATCGCTGTAGAGTATTTTAAGAGCCACTACTGCATTTCCTGTGTCTCAGTATCGAGCTTACGCCGTCTTCTTTTTCAGTAAACAACTTGTGAGAAGTGGCATTTGCCCATGTCCTCTGGCACGCACATGTTTGTAACAATTATACTTTTCTGATCAGACGCACAAACGTCTGTCCCAAATACTGTTTCTTGAAATTTTTTTCTTCCATTTTGGTATACCAGTGTTGACTAGTAAGAGTTAGCCGATTTATGTGGCACATACCTGATGGGCGGCACAGGATGAATGAATGAAAGAGCTTTACTTGAGTCCAATAGGCCATGCCCGCCGAGGTCTTAGCCCGACGAGGGCCGCTCCCACGTTGGGACCGAAAGTCCTAGACTTTCAGCCACTTCGCGGGCCCGTCGGACTGCCCATAGTTGTTCCTCTAATGGAGGACTGCGCAAAGCTACGCTCCATTGTTCTTCAGTATTTTCCTCGTCGCTGCGTAACGTGGAGCTATGTCGGAGGATATGAGCAAGATCTGTGGTGTCATGGTTTTTATCGCGTGCTTTAGGAACATGGAACTCAAGATAGATCCTGTTAATTAACAATGGGTTCGGATAGGTTTTTGTTTGTAATCACTTGTGCGCAATGGCCTGAGCTTTATTTAGTTTAATGTGTGGAGGGAGAAGATCCTGCATCCTAGATAGAAATGTTTCGTTGGCTCGTTGTACGAGAGGAGGTGATCCTTGCATCCACACAAGATAGGCTGCACCAATTACGGATGCCGTAAATAGCGTCGCTGTTACAACACGGGTGCTCACAAAACTGAATGTTGCAATAAATGATATAAGCATTGGTCTAGTTCTCCCACTGAATATAACCTTTACCTTTGCATAACGTGAACTACGAATGAAACTTTCAAAAGGGCTGGTTACGTTGGTAGCTCGAGTCATTTATGAAATGTCAGGGACTCTGAGCATACTGCACGAGCAGCTTTCAACACTGCACTTGTGAAATAAAAGCACCTGTCTTAAGAACTACAGTTATTTGGAAATGATCGTTCATTTTGTCCAACAGTTGAGTGGGTGTCCCAGCTATCTACAAATTTGAAAATTCTGAAAGGCATGATACACATTGAAGGGCGTTAGCCTAACGAATAGAACGACACCAACTGCGTGGTTACACTGAAATCTGTGAAGCGGATGGTATTCTTAAGTTGAATGAGTTGCTGGACAGATCTTACTTGCATATATGAAAGCATAAAATACACTCAGTGACGTATAAGGACCATTTGATGTCACTCGAGTCCCTCGAGGGAAGTGCAAAACAGCTGCATTTTTATCTTGACCGCGAACGAGATGGGGGGTGTTTTTGTATTTGCCAGGCGTTTTATCATTCATTAGGTGGTTTTAATGTTTGTTTTGTATTTTTTTTTTCAAATAAATACCAACCTATATGCTGTACGTCTCATTTGAGAGAAAGAGACACCATTTGCCTTCAATCTTAAATTACCGATAAACCACCGGTTAATGAAAACTTAGTGACGACGTTGCAGTTTTGCACAAGTCTATAGTGCGAACGCCTTCGTCGCCTCGTCTTTCCACCTCTTCGAAAGCCCTTCCTTGGAGTCAGAAGCAAAAGCAGATGGGGCGTGAGCATCTGCTAGCAGGGGACCAAGCTAGACGGAGCGTCTTTTGGTGGTAGAGAAGGTTCTAATTTTGGTTTGCTTGTCGACGGAGACGAAACCTTTGCAATGTAGAGGTATACCGTTTCGCTGTTAAGTTCTGGCCAGCAAGTTGTATATCCACCTGCGAAGCGTCTGGTTAACGTTTTCTAGCTGTATATTTATTAAATATTTGTGTTCTTCACTCTACTCAACTTGCGAAATAGAGACGAAAAATTCGGAGACCCTTCCGCTCTGTTTTTAAGAGTTAGACACGGAATATATAGCCTCTCCCTACGAGCATACTTCAACCACGCAGTGCGTACTTTTTATTGCATGATGTTACTCGAGCAGTCCCAATTCTTGATTACTACGATGTAATCCAGAAATTCCAAACGTCTGCTGTCAGTGACGCCTTCACATACGGCTGCATTCTGTGTAATTCGTAGCATGTTTTAAACCATGAGCAATCAAGCTCGTAAGTACATTTTTCGAACTTGCTATGCACCTACATTGTGGTCAGATGGAAATACGCTCAGCACATGTGTGCCGTTGTTATAGGTGCCATGTTTCAGCCCACAAAGCCGATGTTGTAATCGCATGATTGATTTGTGGGATGTAACGTCCCAAAACCACCATATGATTAAGAGAGACACCGTAGTGGAGGGCTTCAGAAATTTCGACCACCTGGGGTTCTTTAACGTGCACCCAAATCTGAGCACACGGGCCTACAACATTTCCGCCTCCATCGGAAATGCAGCCGCCGATACCAGGATTCCAACCCGCGACCTGCGGGTCAGCATCCGAGTACCTTAGCCACTAGACCATCACGGCGGGGCGATATTGTAATCGCATGTTCTGACACACGGTAGCATTGCAAGCTTGCACTATGCAATATCACTGCAATATTACATGTATTGTAAAGCCTGTATGCAGGACGAAAACGGCCTGGGTTCACTCCTCACATGGAGCCTGAATTTTTCATGATTCATTTATTTGCATCGTTCTCAGCTTTTTGACTCCGCAGAAGATGATTCTTCGCGCACAATTAATCACGCTGACGCCGAAACCGATGCCAGAATTTCTGCGAAACTAGCTGTTAAAGCTGGAGATGAACAGCAGAGCGTCTCCACGTCCGTTTATTGTGGTGCAGATCTAAGAACCCCCTCCTGTGCCTGGCACTATCTTCGTCCTTGGAGCCTTGGGGGCATCGGGTGTAAATTCGATGGTATTGAAATTATAAAGCAAAACACGCTAGTGTCTTCGATACAGGTAATCAGTGACACAAGTAAATAGTTTCTCATTTTTTATTAGAAGCTCAAGAAGCTTTCAAAGCAGTTCTCTGTGACAAAGTTAAAAGTTTAGCGTAATTTACAAATATAACGTCAAAACAGCTTTCACTTTTAAGTTCTGTAGAAATGTCATGCGAAAATTCGATGAGTTGCGTAGTCGAATAACCAAATCAAAAACCGTGCTGGCAGAAAAAGATCACAATATACTCATTTTACTATTTATTACTGCGTTTTTGTACTTGTGTTTTTGTGACTTACATGAGATAGATAACAAATAATTTGGCTCGAAGTGGAAAATTGTGTGTTGGTTACTGCACTTGAAATGATTGAAATGAGGTTGTTTGGCTTTCATAAGCAATGAATGGTACATCTCAAGTGACATCCTAAAGATTATTGCCAAGTAGCCTGCATTTTACTTAGAGAATCGTTAAAAAAGTGTTATGAACGTCGTCACAACAATTGCTTTTGGTTGTGCTAACATTCACCTAAAGGTTATGTGCATGTTCACAAGTACTAACAATAATGATCAATGCTTAGCGGTTCTGGATTGTTACAAGGGCGAACGGAACCACCGTCATTAATAACAAACAGATTTCAAGAAGTTATTGAACATGACTTAATAGAGTTATGAATATTACTATAAAATATGTTGACAGGAGAGTTAATGTTACACTGGGCCCTACAAAGAAAAGAACTTCTCGTACGCGGAAGCAAGCCATTCGCAGCATGTAAAGTGGGCCAAAGTTTTAGATATTGTGCGCAGCGGCCACTTTTTGATCGATCAGCACCATATTATGGTACAAAGTTACACAATATTGCTTTGCGGACATGCGTTTTATGTGCATCCGCATGTCCTTATTTGAAATGAAATTTATTTGAGTCGTAGGGCAAGTATACACAGAAATATACTGTCGCTCACGCACGATAGCTAAAGATTTGGCCGACAGTACAAATAATATTTCGAACTTGCCATCCACATGAGAATACTGAAGTGACAAGAGCCCTCATATAATTTCACAAATAGGATTTCACAATTCTTTCTTGCCGCATTATATCTCAAGCAGAATATTTTCGTAACCTATTTCCATTTTTCAAAAAAATTGATCACCCTATTGTTCTGTGAATTACGAGGGCGATTTCTTAGCTTCTCTTTGCCAAGAAACTATCTAGGTGATTCACAATAGCTGATGACCCTTCGCAAGGCATCAGTGACGTACACTAAAAAATCATTATCCGAATGAACGAATGAGGTATCCAGTTATGAAGTTACAAACTATCCTGATAGAATGTTTGAAGTGTGCAGTAATGGCTTAAATTGAAAGCACAACATTCTTGACCAAGGTAATTTTGTATACCGACATCATGTTAGATGTTAATAAAAATGACATGATGATTTAATAATACCAACAATAGGCCTCATTCATAAAGTTCCAAAACAGCATGGCGATTTCAACGAAAGGTTTGTGGTTGATCATAAGTTGTTGCTGATGATGGACGATTAGTATAGGGCTTAGCGTATATTTAGCTGTATTGCATGTGTATTCATAAGTAACTGTAAGTCACAAATACGACTTGCGTACGCTATAAATGGAATAACAATGTCTTTTAGCACAGGATGTGTTGCTGTTGTAAGTTTTCACAGAATTTTACATTTAAAAGCAAGACGTTTACCAGAATTATGCTTTCAGGGCTAAAGTGTACATATAAATAAGTAATGTGCAGGCTTTAATGTTGTCGTTTACGCAGAACAGAGGGCTACAAGTGAATCATAGTGAGAAAATTTAGGTCACCTTTTTGATTCACGAGAACGAAGCGCAGAATTCCTAGCTTGTTTGCAGGTGGTACAGGGCATGTAAATTAATCACATCGAATTACAAACGTTCACTTCCAATTTTTAAGAAGCAGTAATTTGTGACCTATAACCAAGAGCAGCGAACGGAGCACGTAATAATTCAATGCTGTAGCGCCAACCACGTGAAACAGCTGCAACTGTGCTAACGCACAAGCAATAATTCATGATGTATGTCTTCATCCACAAATGTTCAAACGCACTGAGCATTTTCAGTGTGGTTAATTTTCTGAAATGATTTCTTGCTCTAAGGAGTGCCCAGCTTTAACTGATAAATAAGGGTGGTCGTGTATTTAATTGAATAATTGTATCTGTATGACATAAATGAAAGATTTTTCAAATTTTGGTCACAAAGGCACTCTTAGACGCACTGATAGACCTCACCCTTAAAAAACTGCGCATTTCGTGGCCTAGGGCCAGCCAGTAATCTGCCGGTTTTAAATAAAGTTTGTTCATTCTATTCCATTTTTGGATAGTGGTATGGAAATGATATAATCTCTGCAGTGGGCTTGGCGAGTTCTTTTATTAGCCGCTTTGTTAATATAAATGTTCTATGCCCCGGTATTCGCAGAGATATTTTGATGATGATATTGGTTCACCGTACTTGTTACTCTATAAAAAATGCTAATGTTAGAGAGCTCGTACAGCAGAACCTTTGGTGTGGGCGTCAGTGCGGCTTGGTTGGTTGGTAGCAAAATAATCTTCTCCAGAACCAAGACTCAAGTAAAATGAAACAAAAAATTGAAGTTTTTTTTCTCTCGAGTGATTCGAATCTAGGCCGTCTGAATGGTAAGCAGGTGATATAACACACAACAACACTGCTTGAATCTCCACTGAAAAAACTTATGTACTTGTATGTTTATTTTGCTTATTTTTTTTTTAAATTACCCACCCCATTTCATACGGCCTTTATGTGTCCGCAGAGTAAAAAAAAATAAATAATAAAATTAAACAACTGCGCATGAAAACCACGTAGTGGAAAGATTTTCCATACACGTGTATCATTGTGCTCCGCCACGGTGGTCTAGTGGCTAAGGTACTCGGCTGCTGACCCGCAGGTCGCGGGATCAAATCCCGGCTGTGGCGGCTGCATTTCCGATGGAGGCGGAAATGTTGTAGGCCCGCGTACTCAGATTTGGTGCACGTTAAAGAACCCCAGGCGGTCGAAATTTCTCGAGCCCTCCACTACGGCGTCTCTCATAATCATATGGTGGTTTTGGGACGTTAAACCCCACAAATCAATCAACATGTATCATTGTGTAACAGAAACGTACAATCACGGCAGGCGTCAAAGCGTGCTGGTTGCAAAACAGTAGGTGTTTTGAAGCTCACTCAATACGAAGTGCTGAGGCCTACGTAATCGTGTCATAGCTGTAAAAACGCCAACTGAGTGAGCAACTTCGTAGGTGTGTGTGTGTGTGTGTGTGTGTGTGTGTGTGTGTGTGTGTGTGTGTGTGTGTGTTGCCTTACGGACTTACAGTGGGCCCTTCTCTGATTGGCAAAAGGAAGTTGTGTTGTGGGTACTTAACTGAGACACTTGCGGTAGGTTTTTAGGGTAGTTAAAACGGCCAGTGTTACATGCGACATGAATTGTTTCGTTCTGGCACGGCCGAGGGATGCACCGAGAACCGAAGTCAGGTTAGCGAGTTAGGAGGTGATGCGCACAGGGCTTATCGCGGCGGCAATTCGCACACCGTGGGTGACCCAACTCGATGTTCTACCCAACTTAACGCTCTGTCCGTCCCTTAGCAGAGACCACTAGTCTCACCCTCGAAGTCGAAGTTAAAGCCCCCGGCCATCTACGGCCAAACTTCCGAGACGCTGCGATTATGACTGATGCTCCTGAGGATGACGTGCCTGGTCAACCTAAGGTACAGCTGCCGGCACATGCCGCGCCTGCCATTGAGGCAGCCATCTGCTGTACCAACCTGCGCACGGGCCATTGTTCGCCGACTACCGAAAGTGTCTCCCCAAGTCAAGGCGCCCCTACCGAGCCTCCTCTAGGTTCCACGTTTGCTCTGTTTCATGACATGCCTCCTGTCGAGTTCTTCATGGAGTATGTCGACCAGCAGGCTTGTAAGTGGCACCAAGACATGTTCTTCGACGCGCTGAAAGCGTCTTCTACCTTCACCAACACACTGACAAATCACGTATTGTACGTGTCACAATTCACATCGCGTGTAGCGTGGTTCTTGGAGCATGAATTTTTTGAGTATGTCGACTCGCACACCCGTGTCAGAGCACCGGTCGCAAGACAACGCTGATGTCAGTGCTGCACCACTGTCAATGTCTGCAGCGTTGCTGCACACCAAATACGAACAAAAATGCTCAAGCAGACCCGTCTTCGCACGCCGCAATGGTCCTATTGCCACGTTCGACAACCTCGTCAATGCTGTACACGCACACGAAATCATAATCGCAACAGTTGTTCGTCGATTATTTCCGGTAGTGGCTTCATTGGGTCACATATCGCTGTTTCGCGTAGAACACCTGTACCAGCTCCTCCACACCCACCCTCGACTCCATCAACGGGCACATTCGCCAGTCGTGTGCACTCGCGCCACTTGGTGCGCTTTCGAACGCACCCATATGAAGCCCCTGGATTACCTACCAGATCTGTGTTGGGCCTGCTTTTATATGACAACAACGCCTCGGTGGCTTCTTTCTCGGCCACTGCGTTTCCCCCAGTGCCAATCGATGGAAAGATCGTCATGATCCTGTGTGCTTCTCTTTTAACGACTCGGACTTCCCAACGGACAACCAACAGAACATTGTTAACATAGGTAGCATATGTCCCTCTCATGTGCCTATGTTCGAGATCACGCAAACCACGTGGGGAAAGGGGAGCTGATGCAGCGTTGCACCAGTTTTTTCCAACTGGAGGGCAAAAAAGGAAAAAGCCGCCTGGATCCTGATGAGCGAGCGACGAGGTAGTAGAACTAGTTCTCGCGCCTGGCGGCTCAAACGTAGGCCGCTAGAGCCGCTCTCCTTAGGCCCTATAAATAACGTGTCGAGATTGGCACGGTCCCGTCAGCCGCCGTCACGTCCTCTCGTTATACTTGGAACTCTACCACTGGAGAGCATAATGCTGTGCCTTGAGCCTCACATTTGATGACACTGTGTTGACAAAAATTCTGGCCATACATCATCTAAGATGATTCCAATTGCCAGCATATAGCCATGCAACGACATTCTATGAAAATCTTGCTAACTATCACCTTTACGAGAGCTTGATCGTGCAAAGACCGCAGAAGTGTTTTTGGTATACTATAGAGCCAATGGTACAGCACACCGCGAAGCTGCCTTATCCTGAAAAGCATTAAGGCTTTTTCCGGCTGAACCGTCGGCGTCTACAGCATTACTGCTTTGGGAATCTTCTTTCATGCAGACGACTGCGGACAATAATAACAGGACATATGGAAATGTAGCTGCCTGCTACATCCGTTCATTATGTCATACTTGAGCCTAAAAATCGGCATATGGCTCTTGCCTGCTTAGTGTGGGCAAGGATTCCGTAAGGGCTACCAAACGTCTCTGTGTATTTTCACGCTTAACTCGCTTAACCGCATACACAACCTCAAAAAAGTGATAATCTCTGCATTACCGTTATTATATAGCCATGCGTGTTTTAAACTACCCAAAGATAGCGGAAATCGTTTATTTTCACCAACCATTTGTCGCTGTATCCTCAATTACTCAAATGAACCAACTTGTTTGTAAATACCGCACGTGTTATCTCGATTTTGTACCTTCAAAATGTTACGTTGTTATCTCATTCAGTGCGACGAAGCATTAGTTCAGAAATAGAGCACTCATTAAATCATTTTTATTGCTCTTTATTAGGCGACGAAATTTCACATACTGCAACACTCAATGCAGACAATAAATATAAAATAACGAATGCCCAGTTGTGTTTCCTTTACTTCTCAAGACAGCTAGATGGGACTGCGAATCCTGTGACGTAGAGAATGCTCCCTTAAGTAGTTCACGTCCTGACTTGTTTGTTATCCTAAATAATTTATTGGTATAATCTCAATTACTGTGATAAATTATAAATGGCACACGTGCTGTCGTTCTTCGTTGTACGGTCAATTCGGTGCTACGACTGCAAGCAAGGGAACAAATCAATTACCTTATCAAAAGTGTAAGTTCTGCCACAATTTCGTCGCCTGTTAGTATAGTGCTATAAAGTCAAACACTGGAAGAATTCAAGCAGCCCATAAATGTCAGATTTCATGCCAGCTTTCCCTTCTAAATCTAGCGTTATTATCCAAATTAAGGAAACTAGTCGAATAGCTAAAAATGGCACACGCATGCTTGCGTTTCTGCATTTTTGGCCCTGTGGCCGTACAACTGTGAGATAAACTAATTGTATCTACCCGCGAAGCCAAAAGTAAAGGAAGTTGTGTTGTGAGTTTTCACCCTGCCATTGAATATGATGATGATGATGACGACGATGAGCGGTTTTTAATGGCGCAAGGGCCAATCGATGGCCACAGAGCGCCATCTCAAAAGACTAGAGATATGAACAATGATATGATGCGTGGTTGTAAAGGGGCTTTAAAAGTCCTCGCGTTTACGCGGGTAAAAACATGGCAGTAATAAAATCATGTCAGTGGTGTGAGATATGTGCAGGGAAAGTGGATGGCAAAATGTCAAGATAATAAAACCATGATGGAGATGTAGTCACCGCAGCCACGACAGCGGTACAAAGGTCGTGCTACTGGCCACCTTCAAATATGGGGTGAAAGCTATGAACATCTTTTAAAAACGTGAAAAGTGATTGCAGTTTAAAAAGCGGATTCCTATCAATAAGCATCCCAGGGTGCAGTGGGAGCTGATCTTGGTAGGGCAGTAAAAAATGCTTTTTTTCTTAGAGCATCTAGCTCATTGCACTGAACGACATGGAGAACCGTAAACTGTTCTCGACATCTCTCACAATATGGTACATCGCGACTAGACAAGAGGTATGAATATGTCGAGTGTGTGTGTCTTATCCGTAGTCTTGTAAGTGTGACTTGTGTGCAGCGGGATCTGTATAGTGTTGGCCAGTTCCCAAGTCTCAGCTTCACAACATGCAGTTTGTTTTCTGTCTGCCCATCACATAGGCGCTGCCAGCACGCCCTGAGCTCACGTCGTAGAAATGGTTTCGGATCAAGCGCAGGGACAGCTACAGATGTATTGGCGCAAGTGTTGTCTTGGGTAGATGCGGATGGCTGATCCGCCAACACGTTTCCAGCGATTTCGTGGTGCCCCGGCACCCGGCAGACTACAACATGCCGTTTAAGAGCATATATCGTGACTAACAGAGAGTACAAGGATACAAGGATATGACTTTTATGTTTTCGCAAAGTTTTAAGAGCCACCCCTGCGCTCAGCAAATCTGTGTATATTACCGCGCGTTGTATTTGCAGTTTCTTAGTATGCTTGACAGCCACAAATACCGCGTGAGCCTCTGCTGTGAAGATGTTTGTTTCGGAGTGCAGAATACCGGAGTTGGAGAAAGATGGGCCAACAGCTGCATAGGACACACTAATGTGAGACTTCGAAGCATCTGTGAAAAATTCTGGGCAAGTGTACTTGTGTTCGAGTTCGAAGAAGTGCGTGCGGATATGTACAGAAGGTGCGTGTTTAGTGACTTCCATGAAAGATAGATCGCAGTCTGTAACTTGCAACTTCCATGGTGGCAGATATACTGCTGGAGACATCAAACGTTGTTCTAAAAGTGGCACAGCTGTTTCTTCAGCGAGCCTCCTGATACCAAGTGAGTAGGGCTGCCTCAGCGAAGGACAGTTATTGAACTAAGTACAGTTAGACAGATCATTAATTGTGGAGTGAGCGGGATGTTCCTCATCAGCGTTAATCTTGAAATAGTATGTAGAAGACAGGTAACATCTCTGCAGGTGGAGCGACCATTCATTTGATTCTACGTACAGACTCTCTACGGGGCTAGTTCGAAAAGCACTCGTAGAGAGGCGGATGCCTAGATGGTGTACAGGGTCGAGAATCTTTAGGACTGATGGTGTCGCAGACTGATAGATTATACCACCGTAATCTAAGAGCATGCGTACGAGGCTTTTATATAAATTCATTAGGCACTTCCTGTCACTGCCCCCCGTAGTGTGTGATAAAACTTTCAAATTATTCATGGTTTTAAACATCTGTCCTTTAAATATTTGATGTATGGGTGGAAGGTCAGTTTTGTGTGTAATATTAGGCCCAGAAACTTATGCTCTGTCTTCACAGACAGACGTTTACCATGCAGGTCAATCTCGGGATCGGGATGAACGCCCCTCTTTCGGCAGAACAAGATGCAGATACTTTTTTGTGCGTTGAGTTTAAAACCATCTGCCCATCTGCCCATTAAGTGACCTTGTTCAAACCTAGTTGAACCTGACGTTAACACACTGAGAGGTTACAGGACTTAAACCTGACCTGCACGTCGTCAACATATGTACAATAAAACTTATTTCGTGGAATAATGAGGCGCAAAGAGTTCATTTTCACTATAAAAAGCGTACAACTGAATACCCCTCCTTGCGGCAATGCTTTTTTTTTGAAGAAATGTACGGGACAACACAGTCCCCATTCGAACACGGAATGTCCAAATAGACTTGTCCCTTTCGACTATTTTCAACATTCTGCCCCACACACCCAGGTGTGACAGGTCTCGGATTATGCCAAAGCACCTCGTAGTGTCATAGGCCTTCCCCATATCAAGGAAGACTGACAGAAAAAATTGCTTTTGAATGAAAGTATCACAAATTTGTGCCTCCATACGGACAAGGTGGTCAGTAGTGGACTTAGCTTCTCGGAACCCGCACTGGTATGGGTCAACCAGGCTATTTGTTTCAAGGAAATGCATCAATCGTCTGTTCAGCGTTTTTTTTAAACCTTGCATAGGCAACTCGTCAATGCTATGGGCCTGTTGCTTGATGCTAAAGATGGGTCCTTGCACTGTTTAAAAATCGGAATAATGATAGCTTCTTTCCAGGTGAAAGGGATCTTACCGGAAAACCAAATAGCATTATACAAAGAAAGGAGCGCTTTTTGGGTTTCAGGAGGCAGACGTTTTAGCATTTTGTATATTATACGGTAAGAGCCTGGGGCTATTTTGTTACAGCAGTTTAATGATGCTTGTAACTCAGCTAAGACGAAAGGTTCATTATATGCCTGATTGTTTGTGGATTTGCGTTCTATTTTCTGTTTTTCTGTTCTTGCTTTGTATCATTGGAACGTTGGATTGTAATGGGACGTGCTCGAGACCTGTTCGAAGTGTTCACCGAAGGAGTTCGCTTGGTCTTCCAAATCATTGCCTTGTGTGCTTACTAGAAGAAGAGGATGTGGTTCTCGTTTACCACCCTTCTTACCATTCTCCAGACTCTTGCTTCATGAGTATATGTATTGATTCCTGGTAAAAACTTCTGCCAGCTTTCCCTCCTGGCCTGTCGACGCGTTCTCCTGACTTGGGACTTTATGTTTTTAAAACTGACAAGATTTTCAGCGGTCGGTGGGTCTCGAAGCAGTCTCCACGCTTTGTTTTGTTGTATGCGAGCGTTTCGGCACAGACTGTTCCACCATGGGATTCGTCATTTTTCGCCCAGTCCAGATGTTAGCAAAATGCACTTAGCTGCAGCTTCAATAACAAAAGCAGTAAAGTATTGTACAGCTGCATTTAAGCTAGAACCGCATATGGTAGTCCAACTTAAGCTAGCAGTCTTGTAAAACTGGTTCCAATCGGTTCTTTCTGTCAGCCATTTGGGAATCGGCGGAGAACTTTCATTTGGTCCCGCTGAGCTCAGAAATACAGGATAGTGGTCACTTCCAAAAGGATTGATAATGACTTTCTAGTGAAGTAGTGGAAGAAGCGATGGAGATACAATGCTATATTATGTTGCCTCTTTGCTATTGAGGAGACACGCGCCAGAGGAGAAAAGAAACTGTTCATTCAGACGACCTCGCTCATCGTAGCGTGAGTCACCCCACAGACAGCTATTGCGTTAATATCTACAACGAGAAGGTATGGTTCTGGAAGTTCATCAATTAACGCCTGGAATTCTTGTTTACTAAGTTGGTGCTGAGGAGGTATATAAATAGAGCAAATTGTGACCAGCTTATTCAAGATAACGGCTGGGACGGCTGCTGCCTCAAGAGACGTCTTAAGTGCTAAATGTGGACAGGCAGTTCCTGGATCCAGAACAGTGGCAACACCACCGGTTGACGCGAATGCATCATTCCGATCTTTTCGAAACATAGCGTAATGGCGTGGAAAGTTTGTGTGTTTTCGGTTTCAAGTGTGTCGCTTGTACGCACAGCACTTTTGGTGTATATTTGTGTAAAAGCTTTTGAATATTGTCGAGGTTTTTCAGCAGTCCTCTGACGCTCCACTGTAATATTTGTGTCATTTTATTTTGTGTGGCGCTGTGTGTACAACGGTGTTGCCTTACGTTACAGGGTCCTTAGGAGCCCCTGCAATTCGTAGTCTTTCTTTTTTAGTGCGCTCCAAAGAGCTGCGCCTCTCCTTCGGCGTTTCGGAGGCTGGAGGAGCCGTACTTGTACCCATCGCCTCTCGTAAGGTGGTGGATGGTGTTTGCTCGGCAGGCACGTTCACAGAACTTTCGAACCTGACTGCGCTTGCAGTGGTCCAAGGTCCGGCTGACTAAGGAGTCTGGTGGCCCTGTTTGTTAGGTGGCGGAGCAGTACTGGCTGCTCCAGCCGGGGGAGCTTGTGGTGCGCCCACAGTCTCAATCTGTGACTTTTGCGGGCACGGAAAGATGCGGCGTGGCACCCCGGCGCGTCACTTCGGCAAAGGAGGGACTGGACTGATGGATGGTGAACCGTTTACGTGCTTCTTTAAAGGGCAGATTGAACGTCCCTTTAATCTTAAAGGATTTGTTTTTTTTTCAGATTGGGCACGATCTGGAGTAGGCAGCATGGTCTCCTTCACAGTTCGCTCAACATTATGTGTTTGAAATACACGTATCTGATGGCTGCTCGTTAGATGCACATTTTGTGCAAGTAATGCGCTCTCTCCAACTTTGTGACCCATGTCCAAAGCGCCGGCACTTGAAACATCTGCAAGGGTTTGGCACATAGGGCCTGACACGGAGCTTGCAGTAGCCAGTTTCAATTGAATCAGGTAAGTCACTGGCACCAAACGTGATGATTATGTGTGGGTGTTTCCTTTTTTTCTCGTCGTATAGTTACTCTTTGGACCTTGACTATATTCTGGTCTACTTCTAATTATTCACTTTCGGACAGTCCAAGCAGGTCGTCAGAGACCACGCCGCGCACTGTATTCATTGAACTCTGTGGGCCCACTGAGACTGGGACATCCCCAAACGCTACCAGTTTAGGTAAGTTGTCGTATTGGAGCTTGTTGTGAACCTCCAAAATGACGTCGCCACTTCCCAACTTCGTTACGCGGTATCCTGGGCCGATTGCTTTGGCGAGTGTTTTCGAGACAAGAAAAGGTGAAATTGCTCAGCCTGTTTTGTCTTCTTCTTGGCTATGCACGACATGAAACTTGAAGAAGGACTGCTTTGGTTTGGAAAAAAGAAACGGTTCTTCGGTGCGCCACCTTTTGGGGCAGCGATTAGGGAGAGGGGAGAAAAAGTTGGCCATACAGATTGTGTACAGTTCGGCGGCGATGGTGCCACTCACCACCGAGCCAAACAAGAGGACGCTACAAGGTTGAATAGTGAACACTTGGAGACGCCAGTCATGCATCGCCGCTATAACCGAATATAACTCCCCAAGGTTGAGTAAGTACATAGGTTTAACCCTCGCCGCCAAAATATTTGGAAGTAAAGGGAAAAGAGGAGATGACAGGACAGATAAAAACTGAGAGATAAAGGCGAAGATGTAGGTAGAGGTAGATAGGAAAAGGCGATTGCCTATTTACCCTGAATGGGTCAGCCCAGGGGGGCTGTCTACGTGGAGCCGGGGCCAAAGGGGTGTATTGCCTCTGCCGGGGGGCCTTGAAGGTTCAATCACTCGACGTTGGCTCAACCCCCAGGATCCCCTTTTCCCCCGGACAGGACAAAGCCACACACGGCTAGGCGTGGGAGGGAAGAAACTCCCCCGTTAGCCCGGGTCCGTGGTGTCGCTACGCACCAAACGCCTACTTACGCAGACGCCCCTGCGGGGACCCTGCCATTTAAGAGCTGCCTTCGTGATTGCTACAGTATACTGCTGAACTAAAGAAATAACACGTTCGGTCGTTCTTCCTTCCATCGTCAATTCAGAACTATGGGTATAGAACCCAAAATTGTTATTGTATAAATGTATACACAATATAACCGGGAACTTTAGCCTAAACTTTGATCTAAGGAGAAATCTGTGCAGAAGTTCATCTCTTTCGGAATATCCTAGCATTGTCACATCTGATGACATCCTATCTAAGCCACTTGTAGGTCATGTTAAGTGCCCATGTAAGGCCTTCGAGATTTTTTTATATTCATCAGGATCTTGCGACTGCACGTTACGTTTTTGTAGAATGCTGTGACGTGGCGCTCCAAGCCATTACGCTTACTGTGAAGTTTCTTCTGTTGTCTCATTTGAAGTTACCTTTTGTAGCAACACGTGCAAAGTGAGCCTTCACTGGGTCCATGATGCATTGTACAGAGCGCAAGAACATTTACCAGTTTCGAAAAAATGAAAAAACAGAAACTTAATACTCAAATGCACGATTGGCAACATTGTTTTCAGAATTCAATGAACGACATTCCTACACAACTAGCGAAGAGATGAAACAAAATATGGTCAGTTTTTAATTATCGTTGTACGTGAATATACCACGCACGTGCCTACATGTTCGCCAAATATGTCCTCAATTTCTTGCGGGATAATTGAGTAGCTGAACAAGCGTAGTTAGAATTGCACTTTTCGCTCACTCTTTCTGTGCGTTGTCAGCGTCCTGAATGACGTGTTTTTTTGTTTCTCCACGCATGATTTCTTTATTAGACTTTTCCACATTGTTGTCGGTCACTTGGCTTGGGGCGTATGCGTTTTTTTGTCTCTTTCTCTCGGTGCTCGTTGTCCCGTTTTCCTAACCATCGCTTCTTTATTTAACACACTTAGTGTGCTGTACATTACAAGGCTATGCTATATGATGACTAAGCCTTACAAGGCTATGCACAGCGTGCCTGGACCCCTGAGCGGTTAGGTGCCCTTTTTTCGGTCCGTCGCAAATTAGGCACGAGAGCTAAAATAGGGACAGCGACATTCAGTGGACAAGATGCTTCAACGATAACGGCAATATACACGAATACGTTGTGTAATGCTATATTATTATCCTTTTTGTAATAAATGTAGGGTATGTATTACGGTGCTCTTCGAAGTTTTGACCACTAGAAGCACCGTTGCTACGTTTTAATCTAATTGCCACAATAACGCATTACCTTTCACGAATGCCAGTTGCATCAATACGGGCTTTCGACTTTGGCCAAAACTCCCTTCAATGCACCTGGTAACGGGAGTGAAATCCCAAAATTTCAGTGTCTTTTGCCTGTCATGAATTCATCTGCGATGACTCACAAGCGGAAGCAAGCCTTTCATTTTCTTCTCACCTGACCTATATCCACATTTGGCTCCTCGTGAAAGCATTCTGTATATCATGCGGTTTGGCACTGCACCAAAGATTGCAGGCATTGCAACCATTTTACATCTTAACTGGTGGTGCGCTGCCTTTATAATGGAAGCCCCTCTGACCAAGCGGCGTTGTTATGTGATAACGTCAACGTGATGGCACAAATTTAGGCGGTATCTGAAGTAAGTACATCATAATGTGACGTCCTGACATCATAACTGTTTTTTTGCATCATTCACGTTGACGTCGAAGTCGTCAATGGAAAGTCTTCGCATTAGGTGTGGCTCTTAAAGCTATGCGTTTAAGTGAGAATTATGCGCAAGTTACTTCCGTGAGCAAAGGTACAATCAATGATTTAGGGGTTGGTACCTACTTGGATATGAAGGTTCCTAATAAGTACGAATTCTAGTTGTGCCGTTTAGAAAAGATGCGAAGGGTAAAAAAAACAATATTTATTTTAGTGCACCAGAGAGTATAGGCATCTTAGAAGCGTGTTAAGACCACACTTCGTAATAACACACTACTAATCCTACCGACAAAGACCCTGAAACGTATCTCTTTCAGAGCACAAGACCGTACTTTCGCTAAAAGCCACCTGATTATTTCCCACCCTCTATACCAACTGCCTTGCGCTGGTCGCTGTGACCGTATAGATAACACTGTGCCCGACGCTACTCGAGCGACACTGCTGTTCGGCCTTCTGGTGTGGCATACGTCCTCGGAATCAACCTGAGACAATGGAACAAAGCCTGAAGTCAGTCCCCCATCTCACCGCCTTACATGAATGGCCTAGTTCTCTAAACTCGACAAAGTCACTGGTGTGTATAAAGGAAATATGATGACAATATATCATGCCACATCTGCCCAAACAAATATAGGCCAGTGTCAAATAACACTTATCAAAGCAACCATAGGTTCCGATATCATTGGTGAAACCTTGCCGAATCGAACCTATTGTCATCAATGTATTTAGGAACATTCAGTAGTAGTGCAGGCGCTACCACGGAGCCACGATCTCTCACACGAGACAAAGCTGCCGAGATATTTTTTCAATCCTGAATTACTTTCACCTCCCATTGTTGGTGACCTACAAAGTACTTTTGAGGCTGAAGCTGGTGCCGTTATCTTGGGATTCGCATGAGAAAAAAATTGGTTCCGTATTTACATGTTTCACTGGAAATGTTGTCTAAATACGATAGTCTTGCGTCTGGAGAGAAGAAACGAAACGTTTATTTGATGTTTTGCACGAGAAAATCAGTGAATTGTATTTTTGAGGCCCGGCGTGGGAGTGCCTTAATCCGTGCAAAGAAAGCGAACAGCGCATCGAGGCACGTGAGACACGAGCGCTATCTGTCAGTTATCTTCAAAAACGAAGGAAAGCGAGTGCGCCTGTCTCAGAGGTGATAAGGTGTAGAACGCAAAGCGACGGGCAGATGCCACCAACGCGTCGTCTTTGCAAAGCGTTGGAAACGCCTTTTCGTGTATAGCGTTGCATGGTCAGCAAAGCGTGATAAACGCTATGGTCCTCAGAATTACTTATGCATTCCTTCTATTGTATAAGACACACACACAAAACATTGACGTGTTGTTATTGTGCCTGAGATATACGCAATAATTGCTTTTTATGTGACAATCGCCCAAGCATGAATGCTGAAACTTGAGCAGTATTGGTGGGCGCTGCGGATGGGCTTACATTTTGGCCATTTGGGATATCGGTTAGGTGGACAAACAAACAATTGTATGGGCAGACAGGCACAGCGAAAATTTTGCATTGAAGTACCCCAAGAAAGACTATCGTCTTTAAAATCGCCAGGCGTGCACTGAACGCGCAGCACAGTCAAAGCGAAAGCATGATGAGCGGCCTTTCAGTGCCTTCTTCTAACACTCTTTGGGCAAATGTTTGAAGCACGTGCACTTGCTTGGTACCCACTTCTGTGTGGGTACCCATCATTTGCAACAAATTTCACGCGAATTTTATGTGGCGCTGAGTAGCTGACGACAATGATGAATTAAGCCGTAAGTGGGTGTGTCATAGGTAATAGGTGATCAAGAACAAGTTTTCTAATGGGTTGAAGCAGTGGACGGCCCACTATTTGCCGTTCTAAAATGCTTTATTACTCATACTCGCGCGATTCTTTTTTTTTCAAAATCAAGCCTGCTTAAAGTCTGTTTCATATGTGAGTCACCGAGCGGCGGGAGGACGCGCGGATGCGCGCTTGTTTCACATGCGCCGCTGCTACCGCTGCTCTTGCGCGGGGCTTTAGCGACGCCCGCCGCTCTGCCGGGCAGTGTTGTCCGTGGAAGCCGCCGGTCAACCGCTGTTTTCAGCGGTATCGAAAAGCCGCGCTCTCCTCCAAGAGTCCTTTCTATGGCACCGCTGTGCTGCGAGGTTCATCACCAATAGCTGCTCGACTTTCACGCGTCGGTACACTGATTGAACTAAGTGTATTGTGTAACTTACAACAACTAAACAACGTGTGTAAACGCTTTTTGTTTTGTCCTTGCTTTTTTGAAGTAAGATTCTTGTTGCGTGCTCATATAACTGGCCATGGAGAAGCAAAAGAAAGAGTTTGCTGGTGTGGTTTTATTCGAGTGCTGTTCGAGCTAGGTGAATGCTTAGGAACTGCGAGCGTGTTTTGCGCAGCACTTCCTACGTTTCTCTGATCCATTGCTTTTGCTTTCAGCGATTTAACTTTGGGACGCCGAACGAGGTTTCTGTCAGCCGAGTATACACGCCTCGCAAAATTCATACCTAAATTTTTGTACCTGCTCACTCGAGTCAAAATAAAAGTTTGTATAAAAAGTCTCAGTGGTAAGCTTCGACCATGTTTGTGGTCACCTTGTGGCATATCCGAACACACTCTTCATCGGGATATCCCAAATGGTTTGCATCTCTTCTGGTGCTCGAACTTTTACGCTTCCACCCTAGTTAGTAAGCCTCTTAGGTTTTTCAGCTAGTCAGTAAACGACCTCAGGAAGAGTTTCACCAATGGCAGCTAGCATGGTATACGGGATACGCCCATTGTCCCGGTTTTTCGGCTGCTGTATATACACTTGTGCACAACCCAAGTCAGAGACTACGCAGCAATGGATGCTCAAGTAGTAATTTGCGCCCATAAATGCTGTGGTGGTGTGCAGAAAAGCTGAAGTACCACATTTCATACAACACACCTTTGCAGTTGGCAAACAGCAACATTCAATTGATAGCCTCCGGCCGCGTAAAATAGGCGCATGCCCCTAGGCATGTGTTGCTGTGCTGGTGCCTGAAATCAACAGCTGTTCTTCGTTATCTACGCAGTGTATGTTATGCTCGCGGCCAAACATATATTTTCGCCCACCCAGTCACCCATTCCGGCACTGACTGTTACGGGGAGCAGCTGGTGAATGTAGCAGGACCTGTCAACAAGCTGAAAACTTGAGCTCTGAGCGGTGCAATTGTTTCTCGCGCACAAAGGGGGGGGGGAGGTAAACAACAAGAGGAAGGCAGGGAGGTTAACCAGGCACATTGCCAGTTTGCTACCCTACGCTGGGGGAATAGGAAGGGGGCATAGGATGAGAGAGAGAGGAAAGAGAAGAGAGAGAGATAAAAAAAAGGAAGATTGTCAGTCAATCGACTGGCGCGTATGCAGCGGTGGCACTACACCAAACGTTAAAGGTGGTTACATAGGCCTGTAGTCCTCAAAAAGCACAAGACAGCTTTGACTGCTTTTTGAGCCGACGAAAGGCGATGACGGTGTTCCAGTAGCATCTGCACAGAGAGTGGCGATTGTCCAATTGTCGCAATGCGTCCTGAACGTTCTGTCTTTCAGAGGCAAATTGAGGCCAATGGCATATCAAATGGTCGATGTCTTCTTTGGTGCAGCAGACGTCGCATTCCGCATTGTCGGTCAATCCGATGAGGGTTCTATATGCGTTTGTGAAGGCAACCCCCAACCAATGGCGACAAAGAAGTGAAGCTTCACGTCGACGAAGTCCGGATGGAGGTCAAAGTCGGATGGAGGTCAATGCTTGGGGTGTTCCACTCCTGCAGACTCAGACTACGTGCCAGGTGACGAAGTTGCTTTGCAGCGTCAGTCCTTGACAAAAGAATCGGAAGGATGTGTTCTTCTTGGTGCGATGTGCGAGCCGCCTTGTCTGCGGAATCATTGCCACTGAGCGAAAAGCGTGACAGAGAACTATTGCGCCTGAATTTTAGTCAGAAATTGAGGAGCTAATGAAGGGGAGAACAAAAATAAAGGTCCCTGGTGAATACCTTATTTCCTCGAACCGTGACAGCACGCTTCGCGTCCTGTCCTCGTTCAGTCACATAACAAAATTCCTCTTCATTGACCTGGGTGAAATGCTACTTCTCAACTCGACCGCTGTACCCGTCCTTGCTGTGTCGTTTGCGTGAACCGTTTCAGCTACCCACTTTGTCACCAAATTTCCTCGTTTGTTAAACCAGCAACATTCGCTCGGACATAGAAGTACGACGTGCCACGCGGCTCCTCTACGTGGGAGTAATAGTTGATGAACATGGAAAAAACAAAACAAAAAAAGAAAGTTATAATATTAATATTAAAATAAAAAATAAAAAAATGTACCGCAGACGATTGTCAGTCCGTTGGAAGCATCGTCGAGAGCAACGAAAGGAAAACAGCGCCACTTCGATTTCACCAGTGAACTTGACCAGTTCAAACGACGACTTTTACTTTGTAGAAAAATGTGACTTCTTTAAGGAGCTCGGCAATTTTTTTCCAAAGGTTGCTCTTCTTATGCTTTTTGCGGAAATCCTCCATATTGACGTCCCAAAGCCCAAAGAAAACGAAGTTTCATCACTTCTGCAATGGGCAACTCGTTGAAGGCAGCGAGTTGCCCGTGAAGCCAGAACTCGTGAAGCCAGAATTAGTAACATGACTTGAGTGCTAGGAATCGTCGCTTACCGTTGTTATACACACATATTTTGCCCCACTATAATATATAGATCAAGCCAACAATTAGCCGCGATAGCACCGAGAGCGTAACATGAAACTCATGCTACATAGGACTGAGATATCACTATTTTCATGTGACGACCTGCGACTGATGTTCCCCAAACACTAACGTCATACCATGTTTTCTTTAAACACCATTCCAGTTTTGATACTAGTCGCGTTAGTGACACGGCAGTGGGCGCACCATAAGCAAGGTTTAGCAAATGATGCTGCGCACAATATGTACGGGATCATTTCTAGGTTACTGCCTGTATTATCAAACGCAATGCATTTGTTAGCTCACTGCAGGCAATTGGGACATTTCTATCTATCTATCTATCTATCTATCTATCTATCTATCTATCTATCTATCTATCTATTCGATTTTTCGATCAATCGAGCTGACTATGCACACTATCTTTCTTTTTATTTGCGACAAGGACTTGCCTTAGGCATAATGTTTTTGTGAGTATGTTTGTTAGACGTGCGCAATTAGGCTGGTGTTTTGTATGAAGTGAAGTAGTGTCTTGCGGAATGTGTTGTCATGTATCCAGCGGTTGTAACTGGCTGTTTCGCTGTAGCTGAGGCCGGCTTGAAGGAGATGACGGGAGCGTTCTGGCTGCAACCCTTTACATGTCCATATGAGGTGGTTTGCATCTGCTTGCATCGCTGGCTTGGGACAATAGAGAATGTATCACAATCTCGTAAATGCGACCAGTTTCATGATGATATAACGGCCGGTGTAAGGGCCACCCGGCCCGAAGCTTCCTAAGTACAACTTTCTCGCTCTAGTAATGTGAGGGGGGAGACAGCAGGCACACGGTGGAATGAGAGCACGTGTACCGTGCCGTAGAACATCTTTACGGGTATCCAGTAAGTTTAGGGGCTGAGGTGGGAAAGGAATGGCTGGAAGGTCTATGTCTGGAGGGGCAGTGCACCTGCTGGTCAGCCGCAATGCTGTGTAGGTTCGTAGCATGGCCTTGAATCCGAAGTCATTTTACGCAAGCAGCTGTATTATGGTTCAGCCTCGCAGATCTCCATTACCTTGTTAATTTTCTTGAGCTCCTTGAGAGTTCTTACGAAATCAGTGTATACTTCAATCTGCTTAAATGTAGGCAGTTTAGAGGTGGTATCCTGGATTGCGTCATGGATGGCTTGAAGTTCCATCCCAAGAGGGGTGGCTTCTGTAGAAAGATAGCGCTGATGGCCACCGGCCAAGTTATGCGTAGTACTCAGGCATCATGTCTTTCCGCCGTCTTGTAGGATAACAGCATCTGCATATTGTTTGCGGGTATCAGCGCATGGAGCCTCGATGATGGAGCGTTGGTCAATTGTACATGATGTATCGTTGCGCAGTAACTTTGTTGTTACATGCGATGGTGGTGAATTCCACGAGAGGCATATACTCGGGCTGGTTGTCAATGCGAGAGCCACGTCGAAAGTGAGCATGCAACGCACCATCAACTGGCACAAGTTGCCTTTTTGATTTCACGAGATCCTTCTCTTTGTGCAATCAGCTTTGCGATTGTGTTACGCAAGGAGTGCTCCTGTAAAGATGGCTTTGGAGTGATGCTAGGTAACGCTATTTTTTGCGCATAGGTTAATAGTCGCCAATTGTGCCAGCTGTACCAAAGTTAACCGTTGAAATTGCGCCACGTATATAATTATCGGCTGCAGAACTGTGCGAACGAGCTGTCATGCTACATGTGTACGAGCTCCAGCTGCTTTCGATGCAATGTGGTGATGAAGTGTTTTTGTGGAACTCTGTCTGCCTTTGCGAAGCTAGTGTACTCCACTGCCGGACTGGTGAATATGAAGACTTGGTATGCGGACCTCCGATGTCTCAGTAATGGTCACTACACCTAGTGTAGAAGTTAAGGGTCACTGCTTGATCTTTCTGCGTCCCTGCCTTGTTAGCCACCTGAACATAGCGTGATGTTTGGGTGGACATGTCTAATACTGCGTGGTGTAGTTCTGAAAAACATCAAGGGCTTTCTGAAGCTGTTGTGCTTGTCTTGGGGCGTCTTTATGCACAGACCACTAAGTCACATCATCAGCGTAAATCAGAGATTTCACATCTGAAATTTGGTGTAGTTGCCAAGCTAGAGGTATTCGAGCAGTGTTGAACAGGAGAGGAGCCAAAACGAATCTTTGCGGGACACCTCTGTTGGACATGAAGCTACCGTCAGGCTTTCCATCCACTCTTCAGTTTCAGTTTCAGCTTATTTAGCATTCTTTTACAACAATTGTGTTAAATGACAATATTACAGTTACAACTATTTGATGTTTTTATACTATTGCAATGTTCAACACAATACTATGCAAATGAGAATAAAAGTGAAAAAGATGCAAAGAGAGGAAATAAAAGCTGCTAAAAAGCAGCTTGACCAGATTTCTGACCCTGAAAATAGTTTGGCTGCGAACACGCGGTCATGTAGAAGAAAAGAATACAAGCAAACAAACTTACAAAGTACAAGCAAGCATCATAAAAGCAAGACATAAGCAAGTTTAGCAGCAAACTGCAACTGCAGATACAATGTCAAAATAAGCAAACACTGAAAAATAAGGTTATACATGTGGAAGAAAGAAGAGTAGAGACTCACTCTCTTGAATTCGTGCCGACCGGCTGCGCCCCCGCAATCTCCGTCGGCACCGCAGCTCTGGCTCACTGGCTCGCCCTTCGCTATCTCCTGCCACCGACCAGAGCTCTCGCTGATGTGGTGCCCCGTCCTCGTACTCCTGCGACCGTGTCTTCTCCTTGCTTCTCGGTGGTCACGGTCCCTGGGCCATGTTCTCTCCTTCACCCTCTTTATCTCTATACCTTTAATTCTATCCTTTTAATCCGTCCTTACCCCCATCCCTTGTGAGCTACTGTTGAGGTGTCGCACTCTGATGCAGACGGTTACGGGGCTCACTTTTCTCCTCCTTTTCTCTTCAAGAATCACATAAGAATCGCATGAGAAAAAAGAGTAGAATGAGCCCAAAGGTATTTGTAACAAGGAGGGGAAGAAACCTCACTGTATATTATATAATGCATATTCAAAAAGAAAGGTACATAACACATCTCATGTTTTTGCATATACATATAAAATTCTATCGCAAAGGTGCGGTTGTAAAAAAAGAGTATATAAATCTTAGTAATCGCGGTGAAAATGCGAGCTTGATGAGGTTGGTTATAATGACGTCAAGATTTACGTTGTTGTATGCTTTCGTTACGTCCATTCCTACTACAGTCCGTACTGCATGGCTGTGTGGACAAACTTGTAAAATGTCATCCGACAAGATAAAAAGAACGTCACACTATCTATGCATCGGCCTTTTTCCGGGTGCTCCCATAATCGTCTGCTTAACTTAGGGCACATAAAAAGTAGTATGGTAGGGTAAGAGGATTTGAAAATACGTCTTTCTTGTCACGGTATGAATTATGCAGAAATTCCATCATCTACGTCATCGAAACGACTTCTCAGGGCACGTGCGGCACGTGCCTGTCTACCATTGCCGGTTGTATGTGGGTATGCGTGTCTCGCAAATATTAGTTTATATGTACCAAGGAGCAGCAAGAACATACAATCAAAATCAAAATACGAGAGTGCTAAAAAAACTGACTCCAGCAGTTATGAACCAACGAATGCAAAAAAAAACCACAGTCCCGAAGAAATCAGACCAGAAAATTCCGCGTGCAAGTCAAATGTTCAACCATAGCGGCTGTCCAGTTCTGAAATCTGCTTTAGAAAAGAACCCTTTGCTTGCGTAATGCTGGCCAAACGTCAACTGAAGTGGTAGAGCTGGCTATCCCGTTTTAAGCACATAGGTACTTATCTGATGCATTTGTGACATCGGGTAACTTCAATTGTGCATCATAGACGTCACATTTTGTTTAAATAATTCAGTTTTAATAAATTACGGTCTTAAGCGCTATCTACTGAAGGTGGCCTACATTGCGCTAGCCAGCGCTAGCATCCTTTAAAGCACAAGCGCCACCTCTCGGCTTACCGAACCGCTTCTGGGGTTCGAAATACACATGTTATTGTTGGCATCAATACGCTACTTCAAACTACCTGAATAGAACCTCTGCGACTGATTCACATATGTTGGAATATCCGTTAATGTGATTCTGGAGGCGCTGCGTGAGACGTGAGAGCCACCCTAGCGGAAATTTTAGAAAACGGGAGAATGTCGATCGTTATAGGAAGCGTGCAGCGTGCGTGCTAAATCTTGGAGGTCATATATTGTAGATTTCAAGGTAGGTTGCAGCACCGAATCATTTTGAAAAAGCGTAGGAAACTCGCCTTTTTTATGCATAGCGTCGTATTGTCAGCGCAGCGTAATGAGTTGGAAAGTTCTCAAGATTACGTATGTATGCGTTTTCTAAAATACAGAAAAAAATTGGCAGATCCCACGTACACTCGGAATCAATGATATGTGAAGCACAAATGAGAAGTGTTCATATGTCACTTTGAAATCAGCACAACGGTACGAGGTGGAGGTAAATGATGCCGTACATGACTTTCGTGTCATGATTATCATATTTGGATACGTCGGTTGCCTTCGTCATCTCTTCAGTCACATGACACCAAATTTAGTATACGTGGAGCTAGCGAAACGGCCGCAGCACTCTTTGAGCGACGTATGTTGACAAGTTCTTACATGACACGTGTGTCAGGATTATCATGTTGCACCAGTCATATATTTTTTCATCTAACGACGTCACGTAACACCGAATTTGGTATATGTTGAGCTAGCAAAAGGGCCGTGAGCGCATAATGAAGGGCCCAATATACTCCAATGTAGCGTTGACGCGCGCGCACGCTGGGAACAGCGACGCAACGTTATCAAAACGCGAGCACTCTATAGTGTGACGCCAGGCGTGACGAGTGTTAGTCGGCGCATCCCGACGGCAACCGGCACGAAAGGCGACATGCTGCATTTTGCGCCAATGCGTTACTCAGACAACACTGCGTCTCTCTCTTATCTTGAGTGAGGGACGCCGGACGCGCTGAAATGCGCATGCGTCAAAGCAAAGCAGCGTGGCGCGCGCCTGCGAGTATTTTGCAGGACCGGCGCCTGGCGTGGCACCGCCAGCGTGACGCGACAAACTTAAGGCTGACGAGCATGCACCCCGCGTCACTTCGAAATGTATGGCGACTTTATTGTATCAAGTAGTCATTTTCTCACATGACATGAATCTCATGATTATCATGTTTTGCACCAGTCACATACCTTCGTCATCTATTGGCGTCACGTAATACTAAATTTGCCCTATGTGAAGGTAGCGAAACGGCCACGAGCACACCATGAGTGTAGCATGTAGTCATGTTGTTGCATGACACGCATCTCATGTTTATCATGTATGCACCAGTCACATACCTTCGTCATCCATGACGTACTGTAATACCAAATTTGGTATATTTGAGGCTAGCGAAATGGCCGCCAACGCATCAAGAGCATGGCATGTAGTCATATTGTTACATGACACACATATAATTTTCATGTTAGGGTCTGTCGCTAGTGTTCGCCATGCAATAATGTCATACCATGCCAGTTTTTTGCAGCACGCCACGTTAACGAAACCACTTCTAGAGCGGCAGGACCTTGAATTGTAAATCATGACATTCATTTCATACAAGTCATAATTTTCATGTTATAACTAATCAAATATGTGCTTCATACAGTCATGTTATGCCACACCAAGTTTGGTATCAATACCATTATCGAAACGGCCAGAAGGTCTAAAAGTCGTAGGCGGCTAGATAGATAGATAGATAGAAGATAGATAGATAGATAGATAGATAGATAGATAGATAGATAGATAGATAGATAGATAGATAGATAGATAGATAGATAGATAGATAGTAGATAGATAGATAGATAGATAGATAGATAGATAGATAGATACGCTCAAAGTCGCCGAAGTTCGTTAAGTGCTTTGCAAATAAAACACAGCAGAATGTGGTCGTGTTCGTATTGAGACGTGTCACTGGTATGCGCAACGTTCGTTTTTCAATAGACATTTGCACAAGTAGTAATGCACAAACTTGTGCAATATTAGTGGCCTGCTGTGGATGTGGTCGTACTTGAGTCGTTTTGATTGACAGAGGAACAGACATGCAAAATTGTTTATGTTGAGGTATCACCAGAAAGACTACCGTATTTAACACAACAATCGACGGGGACGCGAAAAGCAGCAGCCGTAAGCTGTCTCCCACTAATTTGAGAATATCCGCAGTGATATATATTGTTAGCATGTTGCTTAATAGAGCCGCAACATAAGTCACTCTTAGCACACCACTTTCTGTGCTACGCACTGCGAACGATTCAACGGTGATAAGCTTTGGCTACGAAGAGGAAAAATTGACGGCTTGAACTTAGATCAAATCCGACTCACGCAGGTCCGTAACAGCCAAGCTCTTTAACCCAACTTGTCTCGTAGTTTGTACTGAAAGTTAAAGATCCAAAAAGTAATGATAGTGAAGATAGCATGCGTAAACGCTCGCGGGAAACAAAACATTCAGAAACGGCTACAAGCACCAAAGATGCTGTGTCATGGCGGACCTTCAGCTTTGTCGGCCCAAGCGTTGCGAACGACGCAATCTGTAACCTGTGCGGTTGTGCGCATGCTGCCACTGGTGGTTTTAGTGTTCGCAGTTTACCTCATGACGTTGCTTAATTCGGTGTCAATGCCCAGGCGGGTCAACCTATGATGCCTTTTGTAAACACGTACTCGCAACGCGGTCTACCAGCTTATAGCGCTGAAATCGGTCAATAACGTGTGGAAGCTCGAATAAAGGAATGCTGCTCCACCTTGGCAGTCGCCTACCTGCCAGCCGTGAACATTTGGACGAAAATATCCATCGCGTCTAATTGGATTATCAATCAGACATAGGTGAATGACACGAGATTCTTCATCTTGATTTCAGACATAGCTGAATGATCTGTGTCTTTATCTTCATTTGCTTTGAAAAAAGAAACTGGCGGTGGATTTCGGGAAAACTCTAGAGCTCTGGCGTTAATTCGATGCCGGCTTAGGCGTGTCGCTAGCTCCGTGTAGACGAGAGAGAGAGACTTGAATGCTAGGAATGTAAACCAGCACAGCTAAGATACTTCGTCTTTATTTTGTTAAACGTGTTTACGGATACTGCTGGCGCCCTGGCATAGCTTCACTTACTCCTGTTCATATTATATGCCACATGGTTTTGCTTGGGTAAGATCGAAGAGTGAAAGAGGACGAAGACGATCTCTCTGATTCGCTGCTTGGCTAGTCGACTGAACGAGCCCATTGTATCAAGTTAGTCGCGGAGTAACGTGACAAGACGGGTGGAGGTGTGGGATACAACGCCTCGCGATCCACCCGATGCCCAAGGCCCCGCCCAGCAGCCGGAACACAAGCCCTGCACCCTTGGACACTTCCTGTTCATAGAGTAAACTACCGCCAACGAGGCCTACCACCTAAGACACCAACCACTGACGCAGCGACTATGACTTCGACACAAGATCCCGTGCAAGCTCCGACACCTTCCACGCCGATCTACTGCATCGTCCAGAACCCGCTCATGTCTCATCCCTTTCCACTGAGAGCAGCATGAAAGATGTTGATGACTGGCTGAGTGGAGTTCGAACGTGTCGCAGCGATCAATTACTGGGGGATGACCGCCGAAGCTCCTGAACGTGTACACTGCCTAAAAGACGTAACCAAGACTTGATTTTTTGAACAGGGGATGATTTTTGACATCCTTGACCGATATCCAGCGTCGCCTCCTGAAGACCTACAGGATTCCCGACCAGCTGTGAACAGAGCGGAGCGTGCACTACAGTCACGCATCCAGATGCCCAACAAGGACCATCTCAATATGCGTCGAAGACATGACACGGGCTTTTAAGCGAGCGGATCTTGCTATGGCAGAATAAAAAGTTGCGCCACCTCACGCGTGTGTGGAAGGAACAACGTTTTGCTGGTTTGGTGCTTAGTCCCCTCAAAGTGTTGCTGAGTTCCTTACTGAAGCGGCAACAATGGAGTGAGTACTGCACTACGGTCAGCCCTGTTTGACCGTCAAGTGAATGCTGCCTCAACTCCCGAAATTTTCGCCACCCCTGGGAGCAAGAACCCCGAATGGATTCGTGAGATCATCCTATCTGTCGTCCGGGAAGAAATGAAAAGATGTACGTGACAAGGCAAATCGATGTTGGTTCTATCACCAGTGTCCATCCGTGACGAGGTCCAGTCGGTGCTGCACGCCGTCGTTTTCCGCCCATGTCGGTTGATCCGGGAAACGGCTCCTGTGTCTACTGACAGTCACCGTCGTAAGTACACGGAAGTCTTGCGATCTTGCAACGCCTCTTTCTGGTCAAGGAGCCCTGACCCAGACAGTGCCGCGCGTTCCGACCCAGGACAGTTCCGCACGTCCCGATCCAGGACAATGTCATACGTCCCGCTCCAGACAATGATGCCGTCAGTCGCGATTCAGTCAGCGCACGCTGATTTGGACATCGATAGTCCACCGTGCACCGACGCGCAAGTCTGATCTTCTGGTGTACGCCAGATAGGCGACCCCTCTGCTATCATTGCGGTAAGGCTAGTCACATTTACCGCGAATGGCCATACCCGGCAACTGGACTGCGCGGATTTTCCGTCAATTCCCCTCGTCCCCGATCGGTCAAATGCCAAAGGATATTGAAGAGTATCTCGCGCAAACAGCTGCACCTTTTACAAGACGGCGATCGCGGTCACCATGTCCGGGAGACCGGCAGTACTTGGCCACGTTTTTGGGGTGACGGCACGGGAACGCTCCCCGAGCACTCATCGGGGAAAACTGAAGGCAGCGTTCTTTGGGGGCAAGGGTCGCTGGGATTCAAAGTGCGGAAGACCTCCCATCGACCGCTTGCGCGCAGTGCCGAAGGCATTTCGTCGGAGAATAATCGCAGTACCGAAGAAGAAGAAACGCCGATTTCCACATCTAAACCAAGTGACCGCGTGTCACTCGACATACTGTGCTGATTGACGGTCTTCAGGTCAGTGCATTGGAAGACACTGGTGCAGACTATTCGATTATCAGCTGGAGGCTAGCGAAAGATCCTCCGGAAAGTGATCACGCCATGGAATGGAACGCGAATTAGAACAGCTGGAGGACACGTTGTAACACCGCTTCGCTCGCTGTACCGCAAGAGTGAAATTCGTGCGTCAACGTTTGTGTTCAGCTGCCTCGTTCTTCGCGACTGTTTCGCGTCAGCCTGATTATCGGCATGGGACTTCCTTCGGGAATACGGGGCCATCATAAATCTCCGTTAGCGCATCTGACCTTCTCGACCTAAGGCGCAACAGATCGAGACGCTGATAACTGCCATAGACCTTGCGCTGCGTGTTGCAGACGACAGTGTGACGCTGCCGCCTCGAGCAACTGTTCCCATTGAAGTCACTTGTGAAGACTTTCAAGACGGCGACGTAGTGGCTGAAAGCAACCTATCACTTCTGCTGCTCCAAGGTGTGTGCACCGCCCGAAGTGTTGTGCGCGTCCGTGACGGGCAGTCAACGATACTAGTTACGAAGTCAATACAAGCCCGGCATCTTTTCCGCAGAAACCACCCTAGCTTATGGAGACCCTGTTGCCGACGTCACGAAGTGCTTCGCGTCCGAGGGAAACGCATGAGGATGAGAAATTTCTAGACCACATCGACATGAATTCGACGCTGTCAGACGAGAGAAAGGCTGCACCTTCATGGCCTTTTAAGGTAGTTTTGATCTTGCTTCGCCTCTTCTTCTAAAGTCCGTCAAACACACCTCACGAAGCATCGAATTATTACCGACGATGACGTCCGCCCCATCCGGCAGCAGCCTTATCGCGTTTTCTGCAAAAGAAGCGAGGCAATTCAGACACAAGTAAAAGAGATGATCGATGACGGATTATTCAACCATCCAGCAGCGCTTGGTCCTCGCCAGTCGTTCTAGTGAAGAAAAAAGACCAACGCTGCGATTCTTGATTTGACTACAAGAAAGCTTAATAGCGTCACCAAAAAAGACGTCTACCCGCTTCCACGGGTCGAGCGACTTCCCTCGACAGGTTACGACGCGTGAAGTATTTTTCGTCCATCGATCTAAAGGAGTGGCTATTGGCAAATTGAAGTGGCAATGAACTGAGACCGAGAAGAAAAAACCGCGTTTTTGACTCCAGACGGACTTTACGAATTCCGAGTTCTCCCTCGGTTCTCTGTTCTGCACCAGCCAATTTCAGAGGATGATGGACACAGTTCTCGCTGGCTTGAAGTGGCAAAGCTGCCTGTTTACCTCAATGATGTGGTATCTTTTTTGAGAGCTTTGAGAACATCTGAAGCGTCTGAGAAAGGGTTCTGGAAGCCATTCGCACAGCTGAAATCACGCTGAAACCTCAAAAATGCATCATTTTTGCTATGAAGAGCTGAAGTTTCTGGGACATGTACATTAGTGCGGATGAGTGCGACCTAATCCAGACAAAACTGCTGCTTTTCGCCACCTTCCCTGTTCCATCAGATAAACGAGCAGGTACGCCGTTTCTTGGCTGTGCGCGTATTATCACACGATTTATCGCCAACTTCTCGAAATAGCTGAACCTCTTACGCGACTCACCCGAGATGACGTGCCTCTTACTTGGGGCGCAGAACAAGGATACAGCGTTCACAGAGTTACGACAGAGAATGCAAGTAGCCCCTGTTTTTGCCCATTTTGATGAGGACGCTGCCACAGAAATTCTATACAGATGCCAGCAACGTCGGACTTGCTGCTGTCCTTGTACAACGACACGGCGGCGTTGAGCAAATGATAGCTTACGCCAGTCGTACTCTTTCTCGATCCAAGACCAACTATTCTACGTGAGAAAAAGAATGCACACGCAGTCATGTGGGCGACGACCCAAATTTTCGACCTTACCTCTACGGGTCGTCCCTTAATTCAAAGTGTTGACTGACACTTTGAACCCTTTTCTCCGACAATAGAGCGTCCATAATTCACGATGTCAATGTATAGTGCCTCTCGCTTTGTATAATTGTTGTTTTTCTATGCGCAGAATGCAAGTGCACATTGCCTGTGTTTAACTTTTGTCTTTTTAGTGTAAATACCTGTGTTCGCTGTATGTCTATTTTGTAACGTATTTCATGACCATTTCTTTCATTTGTTTTCCACTCCTGTAAAAACCCCAGCTGGGGTTGACAGTATTAATAAACAAACAAACAAACAAACAAACACCACTCGCTCTGCTGGCTGGCAAATCTCAGAGATCTATCCGGCCGTCTCGCACGGTAGAGTTTGCGTTTGCAGGAGTTAGATATGACGATTGTGTACAGGTCAGGCGCAAACACGAAGACGCCGATGCGCTGTCAGGGGCTCCGAAGATGAAGATGCCTTTCTCGGAGCAGTTAGCGACTCCGAATTTATGTGAAAGCAGCGGGCAGACGACGAATTACGCCCAGTCATTGATTCTCTGGAAGACCGCAACTCTCAGGTTCCTCAACACATTGCTCGCGAATGGTCCTCTTTTTGTCTAAAAGGAGGCATTCTTTACAAGAAAAACGCCTGCGGTAGCGACAAAGCCTTCCTACTCGTTGTTCCTATTGACATGCGTGATGATCCTCCTTGCGTGCCACGACGAGCCCACGTCAGGACTTTTGGGCTATTCGCGAACTCTCGCCAGAGTATGCCAACAGTATTACTGGCCGCGACTATCAACTAGTGTACATCGAAAGGCTGACGTGGGTGGCAGCGCCGCAAGACTCCGCCTGTGAGACCCGCGGGGCTCCAGCTGATCGCACCACCACGGACACCGTTGACTCGTGGAAATGGACCTTTTAGGGTCCTTATTTGTTGTCCTCTGGGAAAAAAAGGATTATAGTTGCGACAGATATCTTACTCGTTATGCTGGCCCCGCCGTGGTGGTCTAGTGGCTAAGGTACTCGGCTGCTGACCCGCAGGTCTCGGGTTCAAATCCCGGCTGTGGCGACTGCATTTCCGATGGAGGCGGAAATGTCGAGGCCCGTGTGCTCAGATTTGGGTGCACGTTAAAGAACCCCAGGTGATCAAAATTTCCGGAGCCCTCCACTACGGCGTCTCTCATAATCTTATGGTGGTTTTGGGACGTTAAGCTCCAAGAAATAGTTAATTAATTATTTACTCGTTATGCTGAAACAAAAGCGTTACCCCAGGGCACGGCATCTGAAGTCGCGCAGTACTTCGTGCACCAAATCGTCCTACGGCATTGTGCCCCGTCATGCGTGATTACGGACAGAGGGACGTCGTTTTCAGCACGATTGATGGAGGACATTTTTAAACTGAGCTGCACAAGTCATCGAAAAACAACGGCTTATCACCGCAATTCAATGGACTGACAGAGAGGCTTAACAAGATCATAGCGGACACGCTGTCAATGTACGTGGACGTACAACATAAAACCTGGGACGAGATTCTTCCATACATCACGTTTGCTTATAATACGGCAACGCAAGAAACAACGCGATTTCCGCCTTTCCGACTTGTTTACGGACGCAACGTGCGAACCATGCTCGATGCTATGCTTCCCTGCGACCAAAGCAATGAACTTGCTCAAGATGCTGAGCAATACACTCAATACGCCGAAGAAGCTCGTCAGCTAGCTCGCATAAACACCAGTCACCAACAAGATGCAGACGCACGAGGTTACAACCTCCACCATCTAAATGTCACCTACCACGCTGGGGACCGAGTGTAGGTGTGGATCCCTGTCCGGCGACCAGGCTTATCCGAAAAACTCCTAAGCCGTATTTTCGACCGTACAAGGTTCTTAGACGAGTCAAAAATATTACCTACGAGGTATTTCCGGACGGCGCAGCGTCTTCTCGTCGACAGCTTCGGCCCGAAACCGTGCATGTCGTTCGGCTGAAGCCCTATCACACAGTATGCGCGCGGAAGAGAGAGATAACGGTAGCGACCGCCGCTTTATGACACTCGTATCCCGCGGAACCCCGCGCAGTCCGTGTAGCAGCCAATCAGAGAGCACCTGCTTTTCTAATGTCATCTAGTGTGCAATAATCCAACCACAATATTGCATATGTATCTTTTAAGACGCACCATCTAGAAAACTAGGCGAGAAAAAGCGATGACGACCAAGAATTCGTACAGCGCCATCTAGTATATCATCAGTCAATTGCAGTTTGCTGAATCTCTAAGGGACAGCGCTATGTATTAGTGATAAGGGAGACGCTTCTAGGGTGGTACGCTGGATTGAGTGACGTCAATCAAAGACCAACTAGGGGATTCTATAAGGAGCTTCACCCCTAATAGCAATAAGCACACCTCCGACAGACTAGTACTTGTTGGTATAGTAGTTCCTGCCTGAACAAAACTTGATCTGTAACAAAAGTGATTTCAGTCGCTTGCTCTTGCTGCGGGCTGTAGAAAAGCTTCGGTTTTCGCAAAAACAAATCGCTACCTAATAGCAATAACTCAAGTCATAGGGCATAAAGCGGAGTAATGAAGTAAATATGTCGAGACGGGCGCTGGCGTGGTATACTCTTCGAAATAGGTAGAAGTGGCAAAAATGTCAATACTTTGTTAAAGATGGAAAGTAGTTGAGGAATTTCGAGGCTATTATGCTGGTGTTATTGTGTAACAAAAGACTGTTACACTCTATTTGTTTAATAGCTTTACATGATATACAAACCAAGGAGAAATATTCATCAAGTCACAGAATCAAATACAACGTGGTTCAAGTGTCAATTAGAAAACGGTTAGTCTTTCAGGACACGAGAACAAACTTTCGTTTTACTTATCACTCCATGAACCATATTTTGTACCAGATAGTGCAGCAGCTATATGGGCTTGTTTAGTAAATGCTAAGTCAGCTTGAAAATAGTTGTGCAATACACACTTCTCGCCAGAGACGGAGTAATTTAGGAAAATCACAGCCAATAAGTCAGTGGAAATATAAGACAATAACTTAGTGTTTTTTTCTTTCTAAGCACACACAACAAAATTACTAGATTAGTTTACATGTATACTATCTTCGTTTCAGTGCAGATTTTGCTTTCTTTTTCTCAAGCTTACACGAAAATGCGCTTGTATCAGCGTCGGATATAGACGTCAGAACAGATAGCGGGCAGCGTAAGTAGCGTGGTAGCCACGCGTCTGCCAAGTTTCACTCATCTTCCCACACCTTCTTTGCAGGGGCAGCGTGCGTTGCGTGGAGATGCTTCGATGCGTGCGAGCCTTCGCTGGGGCTAGACATACGTGCGCATAAGCTTCACCACAGAAAATTTAGAAAATGGAAGGTGAACTGCAGGAATCTTTGTTGTTTCCCGTACCAATAATAAGAAAATTGGCTAACAAATGTGCTAGAACCAATGTTAAATGTAATGAACAAGTAGCCATGGTGCCAACATGAAAGTTTCTTAGCCAGACAGGGTTCTAAAGTAGCTAGTTTGGCGCAAAGAATCCGCCAACAGTAACCCCGGTCATGGAGACAGAAACGTTTAGGAGTTGAACTGCGCTCCTTTAGGCGGCCAGACACTGTGACATTGCCGGAGGCCTAAATAAGGCTGGCGGCGTCTTGCGGCAGAAAAGAGCATTGCCACCGCTTCGGTTTCCGAGCGAACCCACCGCACGCTTTGCTCGCATTCCGCTACACTCTCGGTGCGTGGCTGCAGAGCGCAATCGGGCGCTTTCGGCTAAAGTTGCTGCATATGCTACCTAAAGGTAGCATATACAGTAAGCTTACTCTTAGCTAGCAGTGTTTCCTTTCTTTTTGTGTTTGTGGGTTCGCGCTGCAAGTGGGCGCCAACTGAAATGTCTCCGCTGGAGCTTGTTATCTCTTGTATTTATGCGACGTTATCTGGACGCTTGTAGGGGCCAGTTTTAGCGGGAGCTCGTTTAGAAAAAGTCCTTAACGATGTTGGCTACTTGGTACTCAACTTTATTAAAAGAATGCGTCCCATTTGCCTCACATTTGGTTGGGCCGTGTCGACAAAAAGTATTTTAAAATTCAGCTGACTAACGACCAAACCCGTGGTAATTGTCAGTGCATGGTTACTGGATTTCAGAAGGCATACGCTTCCTTGGAGCAAGTATTTATTTCTCCGGGACCCAGGTCCCATGTCGCGCGCTGTTTGTTCCCCTCCTAATTATGGGCCAGCATTAACACTTAGGCTCACTTCACTCCTAAGCACATAATTACAGTGTAACACAGATTCCCGCCGTGTGCAGGATGTCGAACCGCATATTTTTCTTTGAAGTTATCATTCCCATTTTATTGGAGAAGTGTTAAGCACGGCATATTAGTTGCATAGACGTACATTCATTGCTGTAGCGAAATCAATTGTACAAAGACATCACTTGCATGTCGCACACAGTTTTATTAGGCTGAGCAGTGCATCAATTTTCTATCACCCAAACCAGGGGTCTCACTGTAAACACATCGGCAGTTTGGTCCGCATTCGGGTTTGGATTTGTGGATCAGTGCAACTCTGAAAAGAGCAGTGAACGAGTGAATTATATGTTTTTCATACAATTACAGTCAAAGCAAGAGCGCTGTGTTATCTTTCCAGTACTGACAAGAACAGAAAATCTATTATGCAGCAATTCAGATAATACGCATTTAAAAGCCCATGCACAATGGCGAAATCGGAGATTTTCGCGTGAAGTGAAGCTTCCCGCATGCGTGCCTCCGATACTACCTTTCCATTTTTCTTTCAGTTTTTTTGTTACCCCATTGTGCAGCACTACTTCTTGCTCTTTTCTCCTTCATTGGAAATGGGACGTTCATGCGCATGTGATCGAGAACACTACAGTTGTTGCAGGCAACAACGATGAGCATGCGTTCTTATCCAGGCACCAATATTTGAGGCACAGCGGTAATGACAAGTGGCTTCGATAACGTCGACGGAGTATCACATTACCGTACGAGAAACCAGTAACGGGTGATCGTCAACGAGCCCACTATGAACACGGGAGCACTTATTATAGAAAGCAGTATTTACAAATAGGAACGCGACCACACACTACCAAGGGCCTCAATTGCATGTAGACACGTCTCTGCGCAGCCGCGCGCACCTGGATCTGTATGGGTTTGTCTACAAGGTCAATGACAATTTGAGTGAGTGAGTGAGTGACAACTTAATGAATTAAAAGTTAGGGGTATAAGGGGAGGTTTAGTGGCAATGCATGTTGCCAGGCCGTGTTTCTCGCTGTGTCTCAGCTCTTGCTAGGTCCTGTGTCTGCTCGTCTTAGTCTGTACTGATAAGAGAACCCCCCTTAGCTCCTCGGTCAGGGATTGCGATACGACAGGTTGGTGGGTGTCAGGGGCTCCAGGTAAGCCTAGAAAAATGTGGTTGAGCCAGGCAACGCCTCCACATAGGCAGCAGTAGAATCTATAACGCGTGAGTGTATGTAGGAGTACACAACGGGGCACGGAAAGGTGTGGGTCCGGAGTAGGCGCGAGGCGATCTGGGACATCATACGAAGGCTATCGTGAGGGGGTGGGTTGGCATACAGTTCGAGTGATAGTGTTGGGTGATGTCGGGGTAGATGACAAGGTGCTCTAGGAGAAGGGCGTCCAACTCATAGGAGCAATCCACTTGTTTAACGAATCCTTTGGTGTGTGGTGAGCCGACTCGCTGTAGTAGAGACTCGAATGGGCGGGGTCCCCAGATCAGTTCTTTGTGGCGTGGTTTGTCCTGCAGCAAGAGCAGACTAAAGAGCCGCAGGGTTGTAGACGAAACAAGGCCTCGGGTGAATTTCGAGATAGCGGGCTCAGAAGACATTTCGAAGCAGTACAACTTTCTCGTGATAAATTCGCTGCCGTTCCGCTTTGTCAAAGTGGTTAAGAAAGATGTCGTTCAGGCGCTTTCATATTCAGAGTAAAGTACGTCACGTTATTCACGTAAATGTTGACGGGCCCACAACATATACGACTACTACTGATGCGACCATACGTACGGCCAATGAACAAAGCAGTTTTAGTTTTCTCTTTCCGTTTACGGAGATTCCGACCTCCCAGATCTATGTCTTCTGCGTGTTGTGAAAGTCGTGCCCTACCATACATGTAGAGTATTTTGCCGCACTAGAGGGCTTAGGCGAGTGGGTTAACGAGAGCGCATGGTACATCTCCCCTTCAGCCTCACAAGCCCAGCCATGGCGATAAACGGGAGCCTTGCTAGGCTTTCACAATTGTAGCGAGCACGCAACGACCACTCAGAAGAGTGATGCGCTTGTGAAAAAACAAACAAAAATCTTGTGGTACCAAGAACACCAATGTGAACATACCCTGTCACTAGATATGCAAACAGATAATATGCACCTTATACACGATGCAATACTTATGACAAAAGGAAATGTGTAGTCGCAAACCGGCTTAACGCAGCTGCCCGGTGCAAAATGTGTTTTGTCGTAATAACCAGAAGTGAAAACAGATGGAACTTCAATTCACCAAATTGTTGGAACACTTTCGTCCAGAGTCTCTGCATGAGCGCCACTGCACCACAACTTTATAGATTGTTGCTTGAGTTAGCGTGAGCCTAAAATTTCATTGCATGTTGTGGGATTTTAATGAACGCTGCTTTCGCATGGCACCAGCGTCTGCTTTCCAAACGTATCTCGTAGTGGGAGCTGCCTCTTGAAGGCGTGAAGGAAAGCGAGGAAAATCTCGCATGAAAAAAAAAAAGGCGGAGGCACAGAATGCTCGAACCAACAACTGTGCCTTATGGAGAAGAAGCGTTCAACAAGGAAACCTCACAACACACGTTCGGTACCACACTGTCACCTATGGCCTAATTAGGTGTAAGAAAACAGTACCACCTTTCTCATCATGGTTGATTTAATTGATATGTGGGGTTTAACGTCCCAAAACTACCATATGATTATGAGAGACGCCGTAGTGGAGGGCTCCGGAAATTCGACCACCTGGGGTTCTTTAACGTGCACCCAAATCTGAGCACACGGGCCTACAACATTTTCACCTCCATTTGAAATGCAGCCGCCGCAGCCGGGTTGGAACCACGCCCTGCGGGTCAGCAGCCGAGTACCTTAGCCACTAGACCACCGCGGCGGGGCTCTCTTCATGGTTGCTAAATACTGAATTGGTAAGACACAAAACGATAATGTGATGATATTTCACTACTTTTTTTTTCTAATGTAGTATGTCTGCATCATTTCACGCTCCTTTAGCTCTTGCTCCTTCCCAGGCAGCTAAAATTGCTGAAATGTGGGTGCCTACCACAAACATTGCAGTTGCGGGCCAGCTTATGATAATATTTAAGTGCAAATAAGGCCAATGCTCTGGTAGCCTAGCTTTGATGGGAAGGATGGTTTGGCTAAACATACCTTATCGCAAGTCATCGGAATGCTCTAAACCCTAGTGGCACAGGTATTGAAACAACACTCGTGTTTTGTGGTGAAAACTAGGTTGCTAGTCTTTCCGCGAGCCCCGCTAAGAATAGGCTAGCGAGTGTTTGCGGCGGCTGAAAACACAATGATTATGACCTGTCGCCCCCACAAATTTTTATACTGTGTGAGATATAATCTACGTAAAGTGGGACTTCAAGCTGTTTCTCATAAATGTTTCTAGCATACCGCTTACCTGTTTGCCTCGTCATATCTCAAGTAAAAATGTGACACGATAAGCTTAGAAAAAACAGCGTCTTCCAGAGTCTCGAACTCGTTGTCTCCATGATAACCAGTAAGAGCTGGCATTCTTAAGCTGGTCTTCGTGGGAAGTAGAAAATATTTTATCGCATTTTGAAAATGGCTCGAATAATCAATCTGTTAACGGTCTGTCAATGCGCAGACCAGACACCAGAAGGACAGTCTTGATTTTGGGCGTATAAAACCGACGCAGCCTAACATCAACCGCAGAAAGTGAGTTTAAAGCACTAAAACCAGATGAAACAATTGCAGGAACTTCATAGGCGGCCTTACGAGCATCACAAGGAGCCTCAAAAGCGTCCACAACAGGGTGTTTAACACCAGGTAAGTGGCCGATGAAGACAATCATAAAATTATCACAATATTATCAACGTCATAACGATACGGCATGCACGTTGATGATCTGTCAATCCCCAAGAAGAGTTGTCAAGCCTGGGTAAAATTATGCGGCACGAATCGGAGCAATTTTTATG
>NW_023609275.1:0-21431 GCF_013339725.1 Rhipicephalus microplus | reverse complement strand
CTGCTTTCACTAACAGGACCCTCATTCACATAAAGTATGCAGCGATAGGCCCCTACCGAGGTACGTCACAGCATGATGTCACTGGCACATGTAAAAGGTGTGGCTGGAAAAACACTCCCGCTGGTGGCTCAGCCCGGTACAGTCGTGCGGTGTTTGGGGCAAGTTTTAATTTTTCAAAGCTTACACTTCACGTTACAATGTCGACATTAGCTGTAGTATGTGTCAGCAAACATCCAGCTTTGTGGTAAACTGTGTGGTAAAATATTTGCCACGCGGTCTGTTTATCTTGAAGAAGTGAACACACGTGGTGGCCTGTGCGAGCAACAGTGGCATAGTCTTCAAAAATGTGCACTGTTGATTGCGGCATGTAGTGTGGATTGAAAGGTATTGAGAATATCAGTTCAACTGAGAATACTGAGTGTGGTGTGTGCAGTGTCATTAACAATGTGTCTTGATTGCGAAGACTAGCACTCGCAGCAGGGACCGGTCGATGAAAAAACTTGATTTGACATTTTAGTTAAGGTAAATATGCACTTGACGTGACCATCTGCGAGTGGGTACATCTCGGTGTTTGCGCTGTGTGCAGAAAAAATTGCAAGGTCACCGGGCTGGAAGATACCATTTGCTGAAGCTGCATGTATGAATCGCCCCGACGAGTACGCAAGCTCAATAAAGGTATAACTCGTTTTATCGAAGGCCTCATATTTCTTCATGTAATAAGCAGAAAATCTTGTTTCACATATACTCAGTACCTTTACCGCTCGATATTCATGATGTGACAATGCAAACAACAAGTTTGTGTGTTAGGTCCTAAGGGAACAATGTAAATATGCAAATAAGTTGTAGGTGTCAGATGCAGCGATGTAACTGCACGAAAGATTACGTATATATTAGGCTACAGGTTTAGAATCGCATACATCTCAGTGGTCTATCAGGAACGTCACAAACAACTTCCTTGCCAACCAGCCCTTGCACACAGGGAGGGAATGACTGGCACGGTGCTCGAAGTGACGTCACACTATTTTCAAACATAGAGAGGTTTCTTACTTAGGCAACATTTTGCACAGTATATTTTTTAGATGCAAGACTGTACTCATCCACATTGATCATACTGATGTCTTTTGTTGTTACTTTGTGCTGTGAGTTACTAGGCATTTAGTCATTATGATCTTTAAAAGCTAATTTCAGTGTTCTCTCTCATATTGATGACAACTGTGTTGTTGCATAAATTGCCAAAAAAGCAACACAGAAAAGCTGTCACAATAAATACACCAACATGGGCATTCTCCTGCAAACAAAAGTCGGCACTGGTCCTGTCATTTCCCGTCTTCCTTCTCTCTTTGCCTTGTTTGTGCTGAAACAGCCAAACACCTGATGAGTTAGATTAGAAATATTAACGCATCAAAACTGTAAGTGCTCGCATCAGCAACTACACCACAGCGTGATAACCGCACCCCTGCCACACAGCAGCGAAACCTATATTGAACATGCTGGCAGTGTATTATTTTATAAAAAGCAACTCTGGCAGATTAAAAATCTCACATTGTGCATGCAAGTTTTCTTCAAAGTCAGGCGTACAATGTAGGTGTTGCCCGGTACATTATTAGTTACAAGCAAAGGCGTCTTGCAGGTACACATGCAGATTGCATGAACAGCTCTCTCTCTCTCTACACTAGGCGCACACATTATATCTTTCAACAAGCACACGCCACTGTTTAGGGGCATAATAACGCTCTACCGTGAACGTATGCTAATCAACCCACTTAGGCGGTTGGCTAGGTGAATCGAGCCAAGTTACAAATTGTATCGCCCGCGAACGTAAAGAAAATGCTGCTTTGCATCAAATGGCACTGCAGGCTTCGTTTAATCAACAACGTAGCAAGCGCCATGTGCGTCTTCCTCACTACATTGCACATATGAAAAAATCGATCACCATACACATGCATGTTGCCGCAGTTGTCTCGAATTAGCTCCAGTAAGGCCGCGCCGATGCGACAAGGCTCTGCTGGCGTTAGCGTTGTCAAAGCGAATCGGCAACCGCACCCGCAAAGGCGCGTAAGGTTGCCATTTCACGACGCCTCGTTCGAGTGCAGCAACACACTCTTGCACTGAGTGGCATACTTAGTCTACATAAAAGAGTGTCCCCCTTACCTTTAGCTTCTTTCACACTGTCCTGAGGGAAGCGACCACAGGCGTGAGCCGTCACCTCGGAGTCGTTCGAGCGCCCGCCCAACCCGCCAATTCCTTAAACGACTCGCACTTGATCCGCACTCGCACAACCGCGGGAATAGGGCGCAATCTTAGCACATCACACGAACGATGAACGGCGCTTCCTTGCGTAAATTTAACATTTCGTGCTCTCGTGTGTAGCAGCGCGAACACATGAGACACGCACCGAAACGGCATGCCCACAGAAACAAAGAAGACAAACAACATGTGGCTTTAGCTGTGAATGGATTTGACTTGGATATCTGTGTGAGAAAAATAAAAAAAAACATCTGTCGCTGCTATAAACTGAAAAAAAAAACAATGTATGTTATCTGGCAAAATAACTTTAAAAGTGATAAATGGTTATTCAAAAAACAAGTTACAACTTATGAATATTTTCGTAGATCTTTGTTTTGGTTTTGTTCTAGCAGACGACAGCCTCCTACTGCTTCTACGACAGACGTAGTGCGGTTTCACGTTCGGTGCGTGTCGCCGACGCAAAGCTCTACAGTAGTGATATCAAAGTCATCAATTCTCAATGAATCATAGGATGGCCACAAAGCAGTAACATTTTGACATAGTGCAGTACGCAATCTTTCAAGGTATGACATTTCTTTGCTCTGAAGCAAATCGAAGCAAGCCGGCCGGCGCAATCAGCTGATGTCGCCGCTACGCGAGGCATGGTCGTGCGCAATAGCGTCGCGCCCCGCACTCGATTTGTCATCAAGCGATAGAGCTACTAAGTGGAATACAGCTAGATGCAGGGATTAATGGCGTATCACTCTAATTCCCTGTAGTGGCCGACTCAATCGCAAGAGAGCCCCGGGAAACAACCTTCAACTGCTCAAGCTTGTGTGTGGGTGTAAAAATACTTGTTTTCATCCGCGGCGGGGCAGCAACCTATAGTTGAAAGACATGCGAAAAGCATGTGTCGTATATACAATCCCAAAACATATGCACACAACAATAGATACGATCGCATATCGTACATAAATATGCAAACAGATAGCGTGTAAAAAGCAAATTTATATACATACCTTAAACTAACGTGCTAACTTTAGCGCGAATAGCTTAGCAAGCTAATGCACTCAGTTCACGTTCGCGAGCACAACTAAGTGGCGCAGGTTCGAGTCCCGCCAAGTTTAATTTTTTTGTTTTTTTTCACCGTTTTTATTGTACTGCTACTTTTCTAATGCCTTAGGTTCTAAAACAAAATAAAAGCAATATTGCGTTCAAGTACGTATGTGGGATTGTGTTTTTTGCACAACAGTTATTAGTATTTTTATTTTCATTATTTATTTTTTTATTTACTTTATAATATAACAAAATTAAGGACTAAGGAGAACAATGGGTCTGCTTGATTGTGAAGGGACTCGAGAAGTGAGAAAACTCAAACCAAAAAATTTATTTGAGAAAAAACTGAGCATTTCACAGCCGGACCAGTTTCTTCAAGGGTAGGCCCTAGGTATGCGCGAGACTTGCTATATGACTCATCTCAAGCTGTGGCAGTTGAGGGAAGGCAATATCACCGAGAAGCAGTTCCAAAATATATTTTGGTTGATGTTTTTTGATTCCTCCAAAATAAGGGCTGCACAATTGTGATCGAGCCAAACCAAGAATTGCGGGCACGAAGTCATCAGACAGAAAATGAATAATGTTGATTGTTTGAAAAATTGCCCTTAATAAAAGGAAGAGTTATGGAGTGCTTCGTAGCTTAACTCGCAGTAGTAATTTTATTTATACATATAGATAGTTTAAAATGGACAATGTTGCACACACAGACATTGGTTAAATTTCTTTGCAGCACAGTTGAAGCATCTATGTAGAACTGAAGCATCAAGAGAAGCTCATGCGTCCTCACTTTATTGCGCTTTACATAGCTTGTATGCGTCCATGCAGCCATGATATGATATATTTTTAAAGCATTTGTTTAACCTATAATCTTCTTATTCATTAAAGCTGGCCTATAAGTTGTGTCTTATGTAGCACTACAATTGAAGCGTAATCTGCATGGTGGTCTGAAACAATGCTTTTGAAATTCTCAAAACGACCCAGCTCTATACACGACCATCCGTGCATCAGTGATAAGCACCATTATTTGTTTGTACATATCAGTTGTGCTCTCATACCTAATTATTTTTCTGACCACTCCCTCTGCCCCTACCTCGTTTCTGTCGTGAAGCTGTGGCAAGTTGTGTATAGCTGCATTTATATTGTAGGAGCACATACTATCAATAAAAAATTTTTTTTAGGCTACATGCAATTAGTTTTTATAGATTTTCATTTCTTTTGTCGGTGCTCAGGAGAGCTAAGCTCATGGTCGATATTTTAAAATGACATTTCTCTTTGCCAATGTTAATGAGAACAGTTTCATTAATATTGACAAGTTCATTCACATTGAATTTAGTTCTCATCATTACTTTTTCTACCAAAAAACGAGCCCTTGAAGTTATGCTTTTTTTGCTTGATTTGTTTTCGTGTGACAGCATGCAAGTAAATGACATTTATTGTCATTCCTTGTGAATGAAACATTTTCCGTGTGACAGAATTTTGCACCTGGTCATCTGCAGAAGTTGTATTCATTCTGGAAAAGGGCGAACAGCGGTGACTGACAACACAGACTAGCCTGCGTTATTCTTTTGTACTATATATGTCACTGTGCATTCATTTATAACTTTATAGAGCTCGTATTTCCTGCTTAAAATGTGAGAACAACTGTAGAGTTTCCACATTTTTGCAACAATCCACATGCCTTTCATACACTATTGCACATTTTCGTAAGCACATTACAAAATCTGTATATTTCCGTAAGACCTTACATTCTGCATTTTCCTTAAGAAAGCTTCTGTACACTCCATACACTTTCCTTATCCTTCCATATCTTCCATCATGAACTCTCTCTATGCTCCATAAGTTTCCTTATCTTTCCTTATCCTTCCATATACTCCATAAAAAGCTTTCCATATATGCCATACATTTTCCTTATCTTTCCGTATGCTCCATAAAAAGCTTTCCGTATACGCCATACAATTTCCTTATTCTTCCTTATACTCCATAAGAAGCTTTTCTTAAATGCCATACAACTTCCGTATATTTCCATAGAACTCCATATTTTTTTTCGTATGTAGCATAAGGAAATGTTACGGAGTCCATATATTTTCCGTAAGATTTCATACGGAACGTTTCAGTAGGGTTCGGCAGCGGCTGCGGCTATTTCGGCTTTGTTGTCTTGTGATACTTGGTGAGCGTCATCTAGCGACGTTCTTGAAAGATGTGCTCAGGTGTAGGAACGGAGCTGCATCTTGCTCGAAAGTTGAGGGTGCGTGCTTTGGTTTGGGCTTGTAGAGCTGTGGGCACTGCAGCGAGGAGGTGGGGTGGTCACTGTTGCACACCAAACACTTAGGATCACAATTGTGATCGAGGAGTGGATTCGGAATGCCACACATTGGGCATAAAGACTGAGGGATGTTTAGGCATACGTCTTGTCTGTGGCCAAGTTTGCGGCAGCTACTACAGGGTTGCGTCTTATGAAGAAAGGGCATGCATCTGGTGATGCCACCCTGATAGCTCATGTAAAAAGGCACGCGCGTACCTCTGAAGGTGACCAAGATGGACGTCCGGTCAGGTTGAGGCCTGGTCTGTCATAGTCTAAAGGACTTGACAAGATGGTTTCAGGTGTGTGTTCTATAGAAATATAACGGATGACCCCTCAGCAGGTATTCGATAGATCAGTAATGTGGGGGACAACTTCGAAGCTGCGTTCGTCCATCTTGATAGATTTGATATGGTGGTATGCTTCGATGCGTCCCTAGTCTGGTGTGCTTATGAGCAGAATGTTGCTTACAGAGTTCATGCGTATTGGTCATGTAGGAAGCTTGTGAGCGCTGCCGCTTTTAGGACGGCATGCATAAGGTTCGGAAGTGGAGTATCAGCACAGCTGAGGCCTCCACGTATTCGCAGGACTATATTGTAGTCGTCCGCTGGAAATGGAGTGGGTCTGGGGGCACTGCGACGAGTCAATGGAAGAGCTTTCTGTGACTGTTCCTGCGAATTGTTGATGGCAGGTGTCGATTTCTTCGGGGATGAAGCGGGCTTTCTGGCCCTAGCAGACACTTGACGCCAGCTGCCTTCATTTTCGTCGAGAGCTTTCGCGGAGGGAAGCTCCTCTCCCTCTGCTTCGTGGATGACCACGTTGGTAGGCCTAGCCGGTAGGCCCACCGAGGTATTAGAACACTGCCAAAAAGTCAATCTTTGTGGACGCAAAATCCGAAGCACTCCCTTAAAGTTACTTCAGATGACGTGGTTCATTCTGTAGGAAGCTTCACATTGGTTCAAGTTGCATTAAAGACTTAAGCAGTCAGAAACAGGAGATTGGCTGGAGCACTTGCAAAACCTGACCGCTCCCGGTGGCGTTTATGACGCGTCTCCACGTCGATGCAGCTGTACGAAAGCATTCGCGTGAAATATTTCATAGTTATACTTCACGGTGTGCTTCATTTCGGATAGCACAAGGTAAGTTGAAGAGTGCGAAATTGTTTTCTGTTGTTTTACGGCAAGCGAGTGTTGTTCAAAAACTCGCATATAGCTTCGGACGAGCACCGCAAAAGAATCTTGGCCGACTTGGCGCCAACTGAAGTGCTCCTCCTCTTCAGTTTATGTCCTGGTTACAATTTCACCACGGGTGACACCAAGAATCTAGTTGCAGTCATGTGGGCATGCGTATTCGTATTAAACCATTTGCATTATATTATAACACCACCAGCCATTTGCAAGATGACGTGCAAGGAATGCACCAATTACAGACGCGGATTGAAAAGAAACAGAGTGGTAAGCGAGAGAGTGAGGAAGTGAGGAAGACGGCTCGAGAACGAGTCACGCTACTACAGTGTCAAGAAATATACTGCCTAGTGTGCTGAGCGCGGGCTAGGAGATGGCCGCGCAGCTGATGACTGCCGGCAAGCGCCCGCATGGTGCACTGCTGGGCGAGGGGGTGCATTTGCGTCCAATCCTTGCACTTCGTAAGCACTGTGAAGGCTGCAGGAGGCCGAGCCGCGCGAGGCCGACTATTATTTTCCTGCATTTTCGGAGTGTATTTTACATAATGCTTTATTGTATAAGAACTACTCGATTGCTTTCACAGTACTGGCGCTTTGCAATACCAAATGAAGATCATTTCGTGGCAGACATTTCGCCAACCGTTACTGCCCGCAAAAAAAAAAAAACGCAGATCCCACGTAACTTAATATTCAATGCTATGCAAGGTGACTTCCTTGTTATTTTTATTAAGTGAAACATTATGAAGTGGTGCTAACTATATGCAGAAAATTGGATAGTCAAGACTGGAACCAGCATTGGCGTTTCACGAAAATTTTGCTCTTCTTGCAGAGTATTTCGAAGACCCCAAGGTAATGGGGGTATCGTGAGGGCGCCCAGACGTAGACGATAGATAGATAGATAGACAGATAGATAGATAGATAGATAGATAGATAGATAGATAGATAGATAGATGAATAGATAGATAGATAGATAGATAGATAGATAGATAGATAGATAGATAGATAGATAGATAGATAGATAGATAGATAGATAGATAGATAGATAGATAGATAGATAGATAGATAGATACGCTCCTAGTCGCTGAATTTCACTAAGAAATGCTTCGCATTTAAAATTTCAAGGACGCGGCACTGTCACGTCGTCGCGCTACCCGTGCATCACTTTCTGTGGTCCCCGGATGTGCGTACGGATCTTTAGGTTGAGTACACTGGTCGGCCTTCCCTTATTTCTGTGAAAATGCAGCTGGCTTAGGTGTCCTAATGTTTTTGCCTTTATAGCTTATTTTCTTTATTACATAGTGTTGAACTTTTTCTTATTTTGTGCTTGAAGCTTTTCGTATTGAAGTGTATACTCATTCAATAACTACATTAAAAATGTATACAATGACGAGTATCAAAGCAGAGCGGGCAGGGCGATTATAAAAAACAGTGCCATCTTGCCTCGAAAATTATTTTCCAAAGGAGATAAAGTTAGGCTTTTCTTAAAGACAGACCGAAATCATGCAAAGTGTAAGGGTCCACTTTGCTGAAAGTATGAAGATGAGCACGCACTAAAATTGGACTGTAGTAATCAGAATTATTACTTGATAAAATTACGAAATTGTCGAAAGGGGCATTTCTGATGGCATTTACGAGAGTACCATAATAGGATCATTTTAGTAACTTGTGAATGTTCCAGCAAAGGTAGAACTATTGATTTAGAAATATATAGAAAACTTTGGCCAGTTTCAAACTTTGTTCGCGTCAGGGGGTGTGTTTTTATCATGTTATGTTGTAGGCCCGTGTGCTCAGATTTGGGTGCACGTTAAAGAACCCCAGGTGGTCAAAATTTCCGGAGCCCTCCACTACGGCGTCTCTCATAATCATATAGTGGTTTTGGGACGTTAAACCCTACATATCAATCAATAATTTTATCATGTTGCGGCTGTCTCATACTAGATTACATCGGATGTACTTCTTTATATTTAACACTCCTCCTATCTTTTCCTGTGGGTGTTTGTGTGTTGTCCGTTTAAAAGTTGTTTCTTCTCGTAGGCTCACACACTGTATAGGGTTTATTGAGTGTCTGTGGCTTCAGTACTCTCAGTTTCCGTGCCTCTCGCATGATTTGAAGTTCTCATGTATCATTATTTTTTTGGCTAAGTGTGCAGGAACCAATCAGCTTAATGGTTGTGTCGTCAATGAATCTGATGGATTGTCCTTTGGGGATGATGAAGAGCTGTTCTCGGTGTCCACGCTTTCTTTGTTTGTCGTGCGTCGTTTCGCAGAATAATGGGCTTCATTTTGAGGCGCTGTGTTTCAAACTTGAGTGCTGTTGATTTCATGGGATCTGTCTCGTTGTGTTTTGTTTTCGGTGGCTTTTTCCATGTTTGTTTGTTTTCATCTCTTTTTCCTACACACTTGGTATTCATCCAGAAATGGCAGCTTATTTTGTATAAATGAAAAATAATGACTCAATTGTTTTTTTGAATTTCAGCTGCTAGAGCTCTGTGTAGAAGAATACAGAGTAATTATGCAGTACTTGCATGAAAATTGAGACTTCCTTTGGCTAAATAATGCGGGAAACGATCAGCATACAGTAAATAACAGTGAAGCAAACATTTTGAAAAATTACTGATTCATCTCACTGAAATTCTGTATGGACGAAGTAAGTACATTCGTAAAATACTCTGCAGGTACCACACAAAAGCTCCGGATAGCCGGAGTGAAAAACCCGCGAGAAATGCGCCGGAGGTACCGCGTAATCACTTCAGCCAGCCGGAAGAAATTGCCAGTAAAAAGTACTCCACATATCAATCAATCAACATTCTGAAAGAAAGTTTCGCCCTATGACATAATTTAATTGATACAAGCATGATTAAACCACCACCACTTGATGGTTGATCCAATCGAAAAGAACGAAAACCTGCAAGATGGAAATTTTTAACTGGTGTGAGCCAAGTTTCTTGGATAATTATCATATCAAGATTAAAATTATTGCAAATGTAATGTAAGTCGGTTGAGGCTGAGAGTATAAAACGGCAGTTCCATTGTGGTACCCTCAACTGAACTATGGTGTTTGGCGCACCACAGAGGTGCATGTCGCGCCCTTTTAGCGTCTTAACGCGAAATAGCTGATTGATTCCGTTTAGATTTGGACTTGAAATTGGTGAAGATAATAGATCTGGTACGTTTATTAGTTCGTATATTGAGTTCCATATCTGTAGCAGCACTTGTGCTCGGCTGATGCGTATGGCTGTCCAAGTGCACCTGTGTTTCTGACTGCTTAGCATTGCCTGCAGATGCAGAAAGTTAGTCCAACACTACATTGCGTAGCTGTGTGGCATCGCTGGTAATGTTCAATACTGCAGTTTCTGTACTAGTCTGTACTGTTTGTCGAATATGTCTTGAAAGAATTTGCACCAAACAATTGGAAAGGTTAGATATGAGTTTATTCATTGCCTCACTCACTGCCTTTTCACAGCCGTTTAAATAGCCTGCGATAGTTTTGAGTCCATACTGGAAGTGCAGCGCACTGTAATACCAGAGTATCTAAAAGCCCTGTCTCTAACTATATCATGGCTTCCCTTCGAGAACAGCGGCGGCGGTCAATAACTTCTAGGATTTGAACCTCCCGGGAACGAGCGGAACAGTCAGAGTTGTCGGCGCAGTGACTCCCCCCACAAAGACAACATTTACCGCTGTTGCAGTATACTTGGTTGAAGGATGGCTCTCTCCGCAGGTGCTACAACAAACGTTAGATTTACATCCTCCCGCAGTGTGGCCGAATCTCCAACAGTTCTTGCACTGAATTGAACGAGAAGCGAGGGGCTCTACTCGGAAGATCAATGGCCATAATTTTATTTCTGACGGGCATTTTCTGCCTACAAATGTCGCGATGACAGATTCAGTTGGTACCCTCTTTTTGTCAACTAGGCGATTACACCGGCAAATGTAAACTACGCCTGCTCAAGAAAGCCCGTCTAGGGTCTCAGCTGGACTCAGCTTGGAGTCGACTCCTCGTACAAGGCCTTTGGCGCTTGCAAGGTGAGGCGGAATAAAAGCACTCACCGGGGTAGCAGCAAAGGAGGTGCATTTGAGAAGATTCTGTACGTACGCAGGTCTGATTCAGTGACCTACACACGATACCTCCTCGCCCGAATGGGCGCACATGTGTGATGGTCTGGAAATGTTTTGAAGTTGTTTCAAGTTCCCTTTGGACCGCCTGAGGGTTTGTAAGCCTGATGAAGCCTCCACTTGTAGGTACCAGTGCCACGGGATTGCTGTCGATACCACTGCGGAAAAGGGAGTCTAGCGGCAATTCATTAGACGGCAGGGCGCTGACCAGATGGTTCACGCCTGGCCAGGAGAAGTAGTCGTCATGAGCACTAGAGATATGGTTAGACTCAGAAACAGATAAACTATAAAATCGCTCTCAAGACAGAAAGTTAAAACCACTCAATCCTCAGCCAAGAACACCCCAGCAGGTTGATCACGGGGAAGCTTGAAGGCAAGACCGGAACGGTCTTGAAATGCCTTGCAAAACATTGATATTGTTGTTGTTGTTGTTGTTGTTGTTGTTGTTGTTGTTGTTGTTGTTGTTCTCCTATTGTTAGTGGCGCATACCCACTGTGGGGTATTGGCCAAGAATCGAGTGGTTTCAAAATTTACTGTTCAGAATTGGAATGATGGAGGTTTAACAGAAAGATTACCGATAGCCTAGAAAATTGTGGTGCTTAATATAATGCATACAATTGTTCACATAAACGAATTTATTCTTAGATTAGAGCAACAATCTTATTTTATACGTATATAATTATGTGGACCTGTTAGGATATTGAAACTGGTTAATTAGTCGACCTATTAGTTTCATCAATATAGTCCCGGACGGCCGCGCATACTATGCTGGCGGAACAGCATGGCTATCATCAGCAGCATAGGTGCAGCCACGGAAATTGTAGAGCACAATATCGGGATATCTATTCTGCGGTACAAAGTTTGTAATTGAATCAAGGCGGTTTCCACCGCAAACTTTCATCTAGTACAAGTATTTTGCTCGAACCTTTTTATATTTCACTAGATCTACAATTTATGTGTTATCCCCTATTATTTTTCGTTATTCGGCCAGCTCCCCAGAGTGTGTGCGAGCCATACATCAGGGTCATCATCATCATCATCATCATCATCATCATCACTTGCGCCACGAGAACCACGCCCTCACGTGCAGTTGTTCGAAGGCCTGCAGATCGCAAGAAGGTAGCAGGCGAGACAGCGTGGCCACCCTGAGCTTCAGTCATGCAAAGCCACGTCATCTGCAACGCCACGCTGGATAAGCGGTTCGACGCAGGCACCCATTGTTTCTGGATTCAGAATGCATCTGGGCTACACTGCGCTTTGTTCATGGTGGCCCCTAGTTGGAGCCGACGCCTGTCGCGTCACTGTTCCTTGGGCGAGAGCGGGAGGCTGCTGCAGCGCTTCGACGGAGAGGTTCTCGTTCAACGGTGTTCTCCGATGGCAGGTAAAGTTTTTTGCATATCGAGCCAAGAATATTGTGACGCAAGTTTAGCCATTGACAAGATTCTAGCAGCCGACTCCTGTGAAAGTCTTTACATAATGTCATCGTGTAGGCTAGGAATAATGTACGCGGCAGTAGCATAGACCAACACGCGCCTTTCTTTTATTGACTCAGTGTTATCGACATTGGCAGCTGCCAAAAAGAAAATGGGTGCTCACGAAACACTTGACCAGATCGTGCGATCTTTTGATGCTCGCTTCCTTCGCATAGCAAAGCAAAAGAAATTTATATTTATTGTTCGAACTTAACCATACTTTTGGTTTAGAATAATTGTTTGTACTAAACTATACTGGTGTTAGTTTCGAGTATTGGGAAGATCTAGGTGAAGTGCTTCATTTTGAAGCCTCTCACTGAAATGACATTGGTTGATCTCCTGAGTTTCATTGTTGGTTTTCCATATATTAGTTGCTTTCGCGAAAAAAAAATCATTTTAAACTTCGTGTGCTCAGAAAATTACATTCTATGTCATATATATACATAGAAAACTGCTTCGAATCTAGTAGACGCCATTGAAATCTATAGGGTCACGGTGTTTTTATGCCCGAGTTTAAATATTTCATCACCGCCCGCTTTTCCTTGTGCACATTTTCTGGCTTACCAAGCGTCTCCTGGTGGTATGTTCAGCGATATTGAAATTAGAAAAAAAAAGATAGAAGGAAATGAAGGTATGTTTCACCAATAGATTCCAATTTCAGGACAGAACGCCCGTGTGCGTTCACAGACTTGATATGCTTCTACAATGCAATTAACCGGTAGGAGAATAGTTCTTGATGCATACATGAGGTTCCGGCAGCAAACTGGTCAAATCCGCTTCTCCTGACTGGCTTGCGTCACTACATAGCTCGTGTGGGCCCGTCAGCAGGCTAAACAGTCGGCTAAAATCCGACTAGACATTGATCCGACGTTTCCACAAATGTAGAAACGCGCGAATATTTGTTGAAGTGCTGTCACGATCATTGAGCCCAGTAAGAGGCGATGCGAGCAACGGTTCCACCGGCAGGAACCAAACTGACAGAGATCCCCCCTCTCCCCCTTTCAAGAAAAAAAAGAAAACAAGACCCAAAAGATACGTAAGAAAGTTTGTTTATTACCATTTACTGCAACTTGTTTGTTCCTATATAAGGCTGATTATATTTTTGTTGAGAAGTACTAAGCGAATTTTATGCGGGAACACTCAACTACCAGTTTGTTAGCCCACATATCGCGGAATTGATACCCTGCCGGTACGGCCGAGTTTTCAATGAAATCGACTGTGATCAAGGCCCGTGTGCCTAAATTTAGGTGCACGTTCAAGAAGCCCAGATGGTTGAAATATCCGGAACTTCTTTCATGGCGTCTGACTTAACCATTTCTAGTTTTGCGACGATAAACGCCGACAGTTATTAAGATAATGTTCCCTATTTGTTGGTGTGATGGTACTTACTTCAATAAGTCTCGCTAGGCTCCACACTACAAGTAAATATTGCTTTTATATAGCTTGAGAATGGGTCCGCCTTGCGGTCACTTCCTTTATGCTGGCCCTGACGAAAATTGTTGCTTTTGTTCACCAGATCACATGTATTGCTTAAGCAGGTGCATCTCCGAAATTCTAAAGCTCCAGGATTGAGGCCATCATGTCCAGCTGCCTACTGGTTCGGGGAATCTTGTGCAAAGTTCATTTGACTTTTCATACTCCTTCGCACGTTAAAAAGAAATTGTTTTGCCGCAATCAATTCTAGGTAACGTATACTTCGATTTTCCTATATTGCCTGACAGTGGGGACGCTGGCACATTAGCGTATTGCAATCAATGTTCAAGTATAGTGGTTCAAGCGCCAAGGCTCTGTAAGAAGAGGCTGGCTTCCAATTATCTCACTTCATATGAAATACATACGCTTGGCTGCCGTTTACTTTGTATACATTGCTCTGAAATAAACTGTGAGCCGGTAGTATCAAGAATTTTTCGAGAGAAATCTCTGCCATGTGTCTGTTTCTCTCCACAGGTATTGAATGTGAAAGGTTCAGGTAAATATTGAAACATAAGTACCTAGTTTTAAAAAGTGGTGTGTGATATAAGAAGACATTAACTTCCAAGTGATGCTGACCCTATGGGAGACAGCCTGTCTTTGAAGCGCCGTTTAGGTGGCTGTCACACCTACATCGCCTTCATAAAGTACTAACCGATTTTTGTAGGTGAATAAAACACCACTTAGGAATGGTAGTCCATAACATCCATAACCTCATCCATAACACAAAAAAACAAGTGAGAGTGACGCAGTAATAAGTATAACGCCTACAAGTAAAAATGAGGGCTAGTATTGAGAATGTTCGGAACACAGTGTTGACGGAAGAATTTTTCACGACTATCATGTAGTCCTCATAGACACGGACTAATGCAAAGAGAAATTTTTACTTCAGGTCGCACATTTCAGACTTGTGCTCTACTGGTGCTTTTCAAGTACAGAAGGCAATGGCTCTTCATAATAGAAAAAGTCGATTTTTAATTTCGAAAGGCATTTTGTCTCGACACGAGCAATGCAATCGTAAATAGTTGCCTGTTGGTGGCGTTTTTATAGCTGGCGTGATGAGAAACAACGCCAACAATGTACTCATCATCACATCTGTCTTCAGCAAGTCCATGCTACGAAGCAAGCCCACTTAGAAGTGAATTGTCGTGGTTGAATCACCCTTGGAACAAGCGAAAATTGATTAGTGTTTGTGATCAAGAAACGGCAAGATAATTGTTACAATTTCTTGGTCGTGCACGCAGTTCGAATCATTAAGCAATATGAGAAAGAAAAGCCGTATCTTGAGACAATCATTATTGGAGACATTATCGCTTTTCTTCACATGTAACCTGATGTGTACAGTGGTATCAAGGGGTTAATGACGTAACATGGCTCTAAAAACCAATCACTGACTACTGAGAGTGATATTACGGTGCAATATTCAGCTTCAAATATAGTCCATCTTCGTGCCGCGGTGTTGAATATAGTTGCCCTGCAGAAATCGTCAGCATGTATGCGCATGAAGTTTATGAGCGCAGTGTTGATGCATAACCAAACGTTACTTCATTGCTACATTGCCTTGGCTTCGCAGCTTATCATCACCACTCGACATTGTGGTTCACCCAGTGCCCACCACCCAGTCGCCCAGAGTCGTTCTGCTTGAAGAAATCAGTGCTGTCCATAGACACTGGCTCGCTACGGTGGTGTTTCAACAACAGAGAACCACAGCCATAGTGGAGAGCGCAAACGATGTGCCCTGCTTCTGGGCTTGTGCGATTCCTCTCTTCCTGCCGCTCACGACCCTGTCAAAGTCTCTGAGAGAGGTGCTGCTCCAAGGCGGTACCTCAGTCTTCAGACAGACAGAAGGCGCGTTGCAAGAGCGCACGGCAACGGTTGCACGGGTTGGTGGGTGGCAGGCTGCAGCACATGGTTGCCTGATAATATTTACAGATTTGTATATAGTGATGTGAATGCCTTCCTGGATTTCGTATAAAAACGTCCACATATGCTATATTGTTTCTATTTTGTTATGTCTCTAATTTATTCATTTTTAAAACGCAATTGTACTGAATATTCCGAGAACGTTTCTTTGCTTTGAATAATTTTTCAATAAGCAATCACCTAGGCATATATCAACAGAAATAACAAGACACCAGCGTCATTTGTCCTACCAGCACCATTTTGTTTTCTCAGTTTGCAACACTCTATAGTTATACTCTTATTGCGAAGTTTTTCAGAGGGTACATGCGATAACTATTAGGTACGTATAGGGCAACGTTTCAAAAAAAAACTAGTACAGAAACGGAAACCAGAATAAATTTTACGTGAACGTGAAGCAGTACAAAGTATCTTTTAACAACCACAATATTTTTAATCAAAATAGGGCGATTCGTTAATGCAACATGAACTGAACATGGCCCTTTAAATAAAAAAGCCGAATTTTGCAACCCTTTCATTCAAAGATGTTTGGTGCTTTACGGCGGAAGGGCCATATGATCCCCACAGAGCGCCATATCCTCAATCCAATTGCGATGTGGATAGTGTATATGGTAGGTGGCTGCATAAGGGCCTTCATATTCGACACACTGTGATGGTAAAAGATGGCAGTATTAAAGCTATGACAGTGACATGAAGGATGTCTAGTGAGAAAGGGTGGCGAAGGATTGGGATAATAAAAGTGTGGTGATAATCTCTATAGCACAAATGCCTGTTGAATGGCCATATTTTTATTTATTTAATAATTTATTGGTCCCTCAAGGGTCCCGAGGGACATTACATGAGGGGCGGTTATCATAACTAAAGAGAAAACGATAAACAATATAACAATAAACATCAATAAGACTAAAATACAAAATGTAGATTAAAACGGCAGCAATAAAAAAAGACAATCCATTTCAAAAAGGCAAGTCCAAAGGCATCAATTCATGTATGCTCGATATTATATCGGAAGCATGTTGCATCACGGACAAGTGCAACATCTATTGGAAGGCCATTGCAGTCTCGGGCAGTTCTGACGAAGAATGACTGATGGAATGTAGTGGTGAGAGTACGGGGTGGAATTACTGCGTTCAGGTGGCTTGTTCGGGATGTACGATGAGTCAGTTGAATCAACCAACTGTCACGAGGCATGGTGTGAAAGAATCTGTGGTCGAGGCAAAGGCGTGAGATGCGGCGACGAGAGGCAAGGGGCACCAGCTGCAGCTTAGACGTTAGAGACGAAACACTTGTGTGATACGAGTACCCAGAAAGGGTAAATCTGACTGAACGGCTCTAGACTGATTGGAGAGCTTTAGTGAGATTAGATTGGGGGGGGGGGGTCAACGATAGCAGAGGCATATTCAAGTTTAGGTCGCACGAGCGTTATGTATGCAAGTAATGTTACATGTGACTGAGCCATGAAAAGGTTTCGGCGAAGGTAACCAAGCATTTTGTTCGCTGAATTGATAATATGAGTTATATGATCCGCCCAAGGTAAGTCTTGAGACAGGTGAAGTCCTAGGTACTTGAAGGAATGCACATTAGCTATAATGCTGTTATTATTCTTATACACAGAGGATGCATAGTTGAGTCGACGATGGAATGAAGTGTTCACGGTCTTACTAGTGTTCAGTGACATGAGCCATGTGGTACAACAGTCTTGAATACGAAGTAGGTCTTCCTGAGCAGTATAAACGTCGGAGGAGTTGTTGACGGGGCGGTACACGATGCAATCATCTGCAAAAAGACGTATTTCAGAGGTTACAGTAGATGGCAGGTCGTTGACGTAGATTAGGAAGAGGAGCGGCCCTAGAACAGTGGCTAGAGACACGTCAGACTGAACGGGTGAAGTGGATGATGTGTAGTTGTTAGCGTATACGAACTGTTTCCGGTTAGTTAATAAACACTCAATCCAATTGCCAACAAGCGGATGAATGTTTAGGCGCGACAATTTCTACAAAAGACGAGAATGAGGAACCTTATCGAAGGCCTTTTCAAAATCTAGGAATAGAGCATCAGTTGGAATGTTACTGTCTAATTTTAAATGAAGAGTGAATAGAGCAAGTTGAAATTCGCATGAGTGACCCTTCCTGAAACCACGTTGATTTGGATGAAAGAAGTTCACTGACCTTAGGAAATGAGCAACTTGAGAGTAATGGCCGCGTTCCATGATCTTGGAGCATATGCTGGTAAGGGAAATGGGACGGTATTTGCCAGGGAAGACCGGTCACCTTTTTTGAAGACTGGAATGACCTTTCCTGCCTTCCAATCATCTGGCACTGTACCTGTGTCAAGTGAGTGCTGAAAGATAATACAAAGAGTCACACGCACGCATATTTTGTACTTTTAGTACTTCGCGTTGATTTCGTCAATATCACAGGATGAAGAGCACTTCAGGGAGTCAATGACCTTGACAATACTCTCTGCCCTGAGTTCAATACCCTCCATTGGAGAAAAAATGAAATATGGAAAGTGTGGTAATGCATTTGTACTTTCTTTTCTGAACACCGAACAAAACGATAGATTCAGTGTGTCGGGAACTTCAGAATCAGCAGTGTGTGTCCCCGTGTTATCACATAGTGAAATGGCACTTTTATTATCAGGCCTAATCGCTTTCCAAAAACGCCGTGGGTGAGACTACAGAATATTTGGTATGGTAGTGAAATAGTATTCACATTCGGTGCGTGCTTTTCATGAGTTGTACACTTCAACGACCTCATTATGCTTTTGCCAGGCCGAGGATGAGCCAGTTCATTTAGCAACTCGAAATAACCGCTTTTTTATTATTAAGGCCTTTTAAAGACTTGTTAAACCAGGCGCAATGCGCTTTTCAATTTATAGTGATAATTGGGATGTAAAGGCTCATTAAACGCAGCATTTCGGTTTTGAATAGTACCCAAATGCTCTCAGTTGAATGCTACCGATATGAAAGGGCAAGTTTCTCGTGAAAAAACAGGAAGTTCACGGTTTATGTTGCAATAATCGGCTTTGTCCTATAACGTGAGTACTTTTTTAGATTTCTTGCTTTTTAAGATGTTGCAAAGAAATGTTGCATGAATGACGTTGAGGTCACTAAAACCACGGATATACGTAAGGGGGACACAATATTGGGGTGTGACGTGAAAAGGAGGCCCAAGGTTATTGACAAGTGTTGGGTCACTCGGGTAGGTTTATTGACCAGCTGTGAGAAGCCAAAAAGCAAACATATGTTTACAAATTCTGTAGCCATGTTATTTTGTGCAAGACATGGCGCAACATTACTGCAATCTATTGAAGGAAAATTGAAACCACCGAATAATAAGACGGGAGTGTCGGGATACGTCGTTGTTAGTTCTAACAATACTTCGTGAAAGGAAACATGCCTCCCGACCCTTGTATACAAGGGTCGGGAGGCATGTGCTGTGCTTTTGTAATAACTGCAGCAGCGACCTCTCTTCAGCGGTCGTGCTACGAATGCCCAGGGTGCATCACTTGAAAATCTTGGGCCTGTTTTGAAAATGATAGGAACGACTCAAGTTTGAAACGTCGCACCCTAGCGATGAACTCTGCAGGGTGGAGTGGTATTTGGTGTTGGTAGGGTAATAAAAAAGAATTGCTCTCTAATGGTGTCTAATTCCTTACATTCAAATAAAATGTGAAGGAAAGTTTGTGCTTCACAACATCTCTCACGCAATAGTGGATCGTCACTAGATAAAGGTATGAGTGTGTCATGTATGTGTGTCCTATCTTTAGCATTGTTAGTATAACTTTTGTGCGGCCTGACTTAGATACTGGCGGCCACTGACTGAGTTGCGGCTTGATAACATGCAGTTTATACGTGTGTGCAAATACCATGTGCGCCGCTAAAAAGCCCCGAGGTTTTCTTTGCGGAGAGGTTTTAGGTCGAGTGCAGACATCCTCATTGTAGTATTGGCATTGGTTGGCTTGACGGATGCCGCCAAGTGGTCCGCCGATCCGTGTACTTCTACCTCGCGGTGTCCTAGCATCCAGCACACTACGGCACGCTGTTTGAGTGAGTATACTGTGCATAGGATTCAGTAAAGACATACAAGGACAATTTTTTAGTTTTTTCGCGGTTTGAGGGCTTTTACCTCACTGAGGGAATTGTTGTATATTACTGCTCTTTGTAGTTTTATTTGCTTCATGTGTTAAACAGCCACAAGTATCGCATGAGGTTCTGCAGTAAAGAAGCTTTGGTTAGGAGATACAGTGCCGGCATCTGAAGAGGATTGGCCGACCGCAGCATAGGAGACAAGCGCTCGTCTTTGAGGCATCGGTGTATAATTCGGGACAACTGTATTCGTGTTGCAGTTTATGAAAGTGTGTGCGGATGTGTTCAACAGGAGCAAGGCGACTTCCACAAAAGATACGCAACAGTCTATAAGCTGCCACTGCTACGGTGGCAGATAGGCAGCAGAAGCCATCATACAGTGTTCTAGAGTGGCACATCTGTTTTCTGAGCGAGGCCTTTCACACCATGTGAGTAGGGCTGCCTCTACTAAAGACGGCTGTGGAACAGGCCAGAATAAGACCGATCATTGATTGTGAAATGAGAGGGGTGTTCTTTGTCTGTGTTCACCTTGAGGTATACACCAAATATACGTAACATCTCTGTAAATTGAGTGACCAGTCATTCAATTCCTCATACAGGCTGTCCTCGGGGCTGGTGCGAAAAGCACCCGTAGAAAGGCGAATGTCCAAATTGTACTTAAGATTCGGCATCTTTATAGCACTTCGAGTCGCGCACTGATAAACAACGACCCCAGGCAAGTTATCAAATGGTGTGATTGAGACTGCTATACAAATTCATGAGACGTTGTCTGTCGCTACCCCACGAAGTTTGTGACAACACTTTTAGAACATTAAGGACTTTTACGCATTTTGTTTTCAAACACTTGATGGGCGGTATGAAGGTTAAACTAATGTCCAAGATTAGGCCGAAGAATTTTGCTCAGCATCAAAGACAGACGTTGACCATTCAGTCGAACGTTCGGTTCTAAGTGCATGCCTGTCTTTCGGGAAAACAAGACACACGTGCTTTTTGTGGGTTAAGTCGGAATGCGTTTTTCTCGGCCCATTCGGAGACCTTGTTTGAACCTAGCTGAACGTGCCGGTCACACATTACCAAGTTGCACGACTTACAGCCAAGCTAGACGTCATTGACATACGTACAATAAACATACTGCGGGAGATGTACATGTGCAAGGAATTCATTTCGATAATACAAAGTGTTCAACTACGTACACCACGTTCCGGTACACCGGTATCTTGGACAAATGTTTGGGAGAGAACACAACCCAAACGGGCACGGAATGCCCGATTGTACAAGTAACTTTCAATATGGAAAGCATTCTACCGCGCACACCGAGGTGAAACAAGTCTCTTGTTATGCCAAAGTGCCATGTTGTGTCATGAGCCATCTCGATATCGAGGAACACAAAAAGAAGCATTGTTTGTGGACGAAAACGTCTCGCATCTCTGCCTCGATACGCACTAGGTGGTAGGCGGTAGACCTACCCTTTCGAAACCCACAGCGGAAACGGTCGAGCAGATTGTGTGTTTCAAGGAAATGTAAAATTCAGTGGTTTATCATCTTTTTGAAAAGTTTACAAAGGCAGCTTGTAACTGCAATATGCCTATAGTTCGAAAC
>NW_023609274.1:0-22793 GCF_013339725.1 Rhipicephalus microplus | reverse complement strand
TTGTGGTTCGCTCCTCTTCGCACTCTCTTGTTATCATTGTTTTTCGTCGTCAGCTACGCTCCCCGGTCGCTCTTTTCATCCTCGTTAGCTCTGCCAGTTATTATGCCGCCGACGCTGCTCATTGCTGAAAGCGGGTGCCTCGAGAGCTCGCTTTGAAAAACTGGTCCAACAACAACAACAATACTAATTGAAGTATTAAGAATAATCCATAGGAAAAATATCAGTATATTATACAAACTATAGTATTATTATTATTATTATTATTATTATATTATCTATTTATTATTATTATTATATTATTATTATTATTATTATGTATATTATTATTATATCTGAAGTTGTACGTGCAAAAACCACGCCATGAGTTGGGAAACACCGAAGTGGAGGCTTCCGGAAATATCGACCACCTGGGTTGTTTGATCGACGGCGCGGCTTGAATCTATGTACATGAGCTTCGCTTAAAAAAAAAAGCTGCTGCTTCACCGAAAAAACGGGCAATGAACATAGCAAGCATGCATCCCACTGGAGCCATGGTGCGCGATAATAATAATATAATAACCAATAGTATATTGATTATTATCATTTTCTGAGGATTTAAAATTCCCAACCACGCTATAAAATTTGGGAAACGCACAGAGAAGGGCCCATACGGAAATTTCGACCACCACGGGGTTTTCAAACCACGTGCTCTTAATTATATGCACACGAGCCTTCCTGGAAAAAACGAAGGTTAATATCATATCAGGGCAACGCCAACCATTTTTGAAGTTCTGGATGTCGGCGATTAAATAGTGTAATATTTTTTTTATTATTTCCGCAGAAAAGATCAGTGCTGGCCTCCTTTGCACAGCACTTCGTGCATTGCAGGCGTCGTGAACCAAGTGAAACGCCGACAGCCCCGTTAAGATAATCGAAGCCAGCCGTGGCGTACCTGTCTGCCCTGCAAGCGCGCAATCTCCGACCGAGTGGCCCACGCACGTGACGGGAGACAAAAGCGCGGTTAGAGGACAATTGGTCGTGATATCGGAAGACCAGGCGTTTGCTCCCTTTCTTCTTCCTTCGCTTTGCCGCCTCATAGCTGCCCCCTAAAATGACAGCTTATCCCTCTTTCATAGCAATAGCTCGTAACACTAAACTGAAACTACTCTATTAGAAGTATAATTACAGTTCTGTTGGACGTTAGCAACTTACTTCTAGAGTCCCTGTTAATATTCTGCCAGCATGGTAGCATTCGATCTTAACGCACTCATGTCGACACCAACTGCCAATTCTCTGCCGAGCACATTGTTCGGACAGCGTGGCGTCTGTGGTAGCGCGATATGAGGTGACGCACATCAAGAATTTGAATAATAGTTCACCAAGTGAGAATCGAAAGCATGCGAGAATTGCCCTCCCCGCTAGCGTGTGTCTCATTTGACCAAAACAGTCAATTAACGAGATTTTCTCGGACCATGTTCCGTTCCTGCGAGTGTTGAAGAAGTAGTGATAATAATTTTAAACAATATGGGATTGTTGCTCGTAATAGGAACACGGGTTTCGGGAACCGCAAGAAAAGCAGTTTAGTGTGGTGTCTGGGAAAGCATCGCTTATATAGGAATCTTTCTGTTTTGATATCGAGGGAGCTTACCTTTAGGGGCCATGTGACGTGAGGGGGAAGGCTTCTATTCGCGACGTACTAGCGATAGATTTGTGATGGTTCACGTAAACAACAATGGGTGTATATTCTCCAGCAATGTTGCGGAGTCCACTCCAGAGTTATCATGATTTCGGAATCGTTCCGCATTTTTGCAGCCTCGGAATGGAAGGAACACAATGCTGTGAGGAATATAATGGGAATTTAATTAAGCATATTTTTCCCGGAATGGAATAGTTATAAAAATACGTGTTTTACCAAAAATACGGCACGTTTTCGTCAACGAGCTATTTATTGAAATTTCAAAGATTATAAATGAGAGGCTCGAATATCAATAAAGCAGCATTTTCAAAATGTCTTGGCACAATACATTGATAAGCAACGCGCCTACAAAAAGTTTGTGCTTATATTGACAGTGCTCCTCTTATATTCATCTCTATTTTTGGTGTAGTTGTGGTCGAGCGGAACTACAGTGGCAACATGCCCTCCTCCCCCCCCCCCTTTACGCCTTGTCATTTCTTTTGCCCTCAGTGACGCCCCAGCTACAGCCGAAGCCGTCTGCTCTTTTGACATCCTTCACGTCTTCGTGCTAGCTTCTGTCACTCTCAGCCAACTCGGACGCATGTTCCAAAAATACCCTTGTGATGTTGTGGTGTGTATAACTGCTGGTGCGATGCTTTTGTACACTGCAATTTCCCCTCGTACCCCCCCTCCCCCTTTGTCATACTGTACTTCTTGTCTAGACACATGAGCGCCTTCGCAAGAAACTTTGACAGCGAAGGTCTCTCGGTCAGCGCAGCACACAGTCGTACACGATGAACTGTGTGCGCTTCTCCTCCGTACAGACGGAGAGAGAATGAGAATAAACTTTTGAAAGCATTGCTTCCGGAAGCGGCCTGAAGCAGCAAAGCCGACGTAACGAAGGCCACAGTGGCGCTCCCCGATTCCCGAATAAAACATAGGCGCTGAACTAAACCTACGTTACCTCTGTACTAGGGAGAGTGGTGGGAAAGCCTGGGAGGCGCAGCCAGCACCGCCGCGGGTGCTGGTGGCAAGAGAAGCGCTGCCATAATGCATTACTACACAGACTCCTGCGTCCAGCACTTCACGCTTGAGCAGCTCATATTGTGAAGCGCAACACATAGGTAGACGGCAATTGTCATATCTTAATTTTTATAAGCAACTGTTAAAGGAGCCGTCCAGTGAGAATTCAGGTTTCGTAACAAAACGGCGAATCGCTGATTTAGCTCTCAGCATTACGTTGTAAAATGTCGGTGAATGAAACCAAAATAATGTTTTTTGCAATATGTTGTGCTTGCGAGTTTTATTGCAGCATTTCAAAATCTCGAGGACGCTTACTATGACACCAACCTGGAGAACAAAACACTAGTGACCGACTGCCCAACGTATTCGGAAGATCAGACGTTCGGGAGCTCAAGCCTAGAACATGACATATCCCTGAATTTTGAGCTAGGAGCTGAAAATACCGCACTCCCATTGCACCGGGTATGATCATTTCATTATCGCTATTATCATTTTTTGTAACTTCCCTTGGTTCCTAAGACTCGGCACATATCCGTGTTTGCATCGGTCAGCAAAGAAGATATTGGGGATTATTTTTCTGCCCCTTATATCTACTACTGTAATATCAGGCTTAAATTAGTCAAGTAGGTGTGAGTACATGCTCTATTGAAGTCGAAGGCCACAACGCTTTCTCTAGGTCCACCTTTAGTTAGCCAAAGTCAAGGGTAGGCGTGATGTAAAAGTGTGAACAATCTGCCAATTTACAAAATCGAAATCGCGGTATAAGTTGGTGTAAAGAAGAAATGCATCATTCCTACAGATCCTGAAGAGAGAATACAGTATTTTCGCACGTTCGTTCTTATAAATACCCCACACTAAATGGGTGAATACTCTATGCATGGTTTGGTGTTTATCTCAAGAGCAGTTTAGTACCTGACACAAATAACCTTTACGACAAGAGGAACATCGCATACCTGCATACAGGAGAACACAAAGTTCTCACCCAATCTATGCTTGCGAGGCGCGCTTGACAAGCGTGATTGCTGGCGAGCAATGCGGCACTGTATTCCGTATTGATTGCAAAGGCACAAGGTGCCCAAGTGAGGGTGCACTGTTCCACCTAATACCAGCATGTCTAGAGTTTTTTTTGTTCCCATTACCCAAATTTTAGTTTTCTTCAAAGTGTTCTTCAAACTGTGTAACTTGTTTTACGCAGTTGTCCTGGTCCTACTGCTTCTAAAGAGACCATATATATAGTGTTGTTCATTCTTAACTTGTTAAAACTATCAAGATGCATTTTCTACATCGAGAAATTGAAGGAATGGAATGAAACGCTCCGTTATTCCCGGAGTTGGAATGGGCCAACTTTTTTCATCTGAGGAAATAAAAGGAATCAAACTTTGGCTAAATCGTTATTTCGCGGTAGGAAATCAGAACGAAATGGAGGCACCCATTCCGAAACACTTGTCTCCACCCACGCCAAGACTAGTTTTGACGATTTAGGCTGGATGCTGGACGCAAAGTTTGCGCATGTTGCACACGAATTCAACCCATTCACAACTTCAGTCTGGAACCACCTGTGCATGACAATGCAGTGAGAAAATATAAATGAAGCGCACCGCTGTTGTTTTAGTTAAAGGCAGCAAGTCATCTGAATAGTGCCCGTGCATCGAACGTGTGTTTTGTGGTGTGTTTGGTGCTTACCTATTTCTTTCAAGCGGTGCACAAGAAATCAGCAGTATAAGTCCCTTCTATTGTAATAGCAAATATATGGACACTCTCGGCTGGTTTTGGCCGCTGGCGTTGTCGTCTGTGTCGACGTGGACGTCAACGTCGATTTCATGCACCATATATATATATATCTATATCTATATATATATATATATATATATATATATATATATATATATATAATAAAACTCTAGAATTAAATAAGTCTTGAAAAAAAGCTCTCCACGTGCGGAATCGAATGTGGCACCTCTGCGTCGCGAGAGCGGGGCCTTAGCCACTGAGCCAACCCGGAGCATTTCCTTCGAAAATCAAATGGCAAGCTACTTATGTCTTACCTGCTAACTTACTGTATATATCAAACCTGCTAGCTACTTATATATTTACCGCTGCTCACGAGTATTTTGAGAGTGGAGGGGGCATTTTGTTTTCAGCATTATCACTTAGATGGCGCAATGAGCGCGCGTCGCCACTTGCGCGGCAGAGCCCGCTTTAGTCTCGCAGACGTACTTTGCCTGGCTTAGAGAAGGGGAGCGAAGCTCCCTCACGCGCCCTTTTCTCGCGGCGGCGAGGAGGCGAAGGTCGTACGCTTTGGCTGCCCTCGGGCTCTGCCTGGAATGATTCTGCTGTAGTTAACGGGCGCACAAAGGTCACTGATATCATTGATGTCTCCATTTGCGAAACGCACGCGCTTTTCAGACACAGCTAAGTAAGAAATTAGATGCTTATTCACGTGCCTCCATACCTGTGAATACATTTTGTGCGTCATTTGTGCGTGAGCAACGTGGGGCGTGTTTCTATCTGCTTTCTCTGCGGCGCGTGACCTTTCAATTTGTTGCTATCGCGTTCATTGCTACGCCTTTCCGGCACAGCTGTCACTTTTTTTCTCTGCGAAGCATGAAAGCCAGGGGTAGCAACTTCGGCGATTGTTCTTGCAGACAGGTGGAATAGTTTTTCTTGTGGTGGTTTTGGGACGTTAAACCGCACATATCAATCAATAGTTTTCGCATCTCTTTACAAGATAAGAAAGAGGCAGACAAGCACCAGTATTGGCAAGCAAGTACTAAGTCATCTAGCCGCGTATTTCAGAATCTCTGCCAACTTTTTTGAGCAGATTCTGCTTCGGCGAGCCTATATTCAAACCTCGTGTCTTCTTTGACACAGGTCATGTCAGATTAAGACGAACTTTGTGCGCGCCGAGCTCTATCACACTCAATTTCGTCCTTCGAATTCAATTATTAATATCACGACCTGCGTGCCACTTTCGTTATTGCTAAAAATTGACATGCTTAGAGTTATGATGCACAAGAACTTCACCTACAATATACACACAACAGAATACTAAAAAGCTTATGGGTGACTCTTCGCTGATTTCTGACATCAAACTCATGTTAGTTGCGGGAAAACATCTCCATCACGACAGAGACCTCATGAGGAAAAACGGCAAGAGCGCGATTGTCGCAAAAGTTTTATAAAAATTATCTATATTTTAACGAAGACATCCCGTATAATTTTAGGCACGTAGAAAGAAGAAAGCCAATTGCATAGAATGCAAAAACTAGTGATCTTGAAGCATTTCAAAGGCTTTAATAAAACTGCCACTACAAAGCCGTTACTATCAAGGAGCAGGTAGAATAGCAAGTACGGCACCTCCGATGAGAACCAAAGAACACGTACGCTTCATATTTATTGTGATTACACCCTACGTAAAAATTCACACCGATGCAACTCGCAGCTGACACATCATTACCTGCCACAATCTGGTAAATGTATTGTCACGTGCTCGGGACGTCGAAGAAGGCAGCAGTCAGCGTATCCAGGCTCAAACTCTATTTAGTAAAACTTGTGGCCAGGAAACCGAATATTTTAGGCAAGCAATGTGTATACATACTTCACTGGTAGCGCCGAACAGAGCGTTGGCCATCGATATTCTGATCCGCGCCAATATGCGTCATCATTTGTACGCGTACCTTCGAATAATGGAGCGTTATCGCTGATGGCCGAGTTTGCTTTATAATAAACTCAGATCTTGCGTTTGCGCCCTGAAGCAAATGAAATGGTCTGAAAACGACCCAGAATGCACTGGGACATTTTGGCGCCGATTGCACGAAGCTTGTCTGCACGTGCAATACACCGACGATGTGAAACAAACCATTTGGGGTAGTATATATTTTGAGACTCGTGCAAAAACACTCGTGATGAAGGCCGACCATTCCCCTCTAAGCTTCTTCATGCAATGTCACCGTGTTTCTTCGTCCGTTCCTTCTCCGGGTCTCAGCTATGCGAGAAGACTTCCTGCTCGAATACAGCTACTCGAAAAGACATCGTCACAAAATTTGAAGAACAAACACTAATACAACGTCCAAACAACAGACCAAATGACTTCGATACAAAAGCATCATTAGCATCCAATCAACCATGGCTTGGGAACGGGCATGATAAGCCCAGTAAACCAAACTATCCTGGGACATTTCTGGTGGCGCATGGTGGCCTTTGCCCGGATGGGTGAACGATTCACCGTTTTTTGACTAAAGCCTCCTAGTTGGGCCAGTGTGGCCGGAGAGACATGAAACGCAAACAATACGCCTAACTACGAGGAATACTTGTATGCTTAACGTATAATAATGTGGACAAAAATGTCATAAATACCAGTTTCGCCTCGAGGGCACAGCCATCATGCAACAGACAGAAAGTGATTGATTGATTGATTGATTGATTTATATGTGTGGTTTGATGTCCCATAACCACCATATGATTATGTGAGACGCCATAGGGGAGGGCTCCGGGAAATTTCGACACCCTGGAGTTCTTTAACGTGCACGCAAATCTAAGCCAGAATGTTGCCTACAGCCAGAATGTTGAACGCTTACGGAGACATGCAGCTCACTCATTTGCACCCGATCTAAAAAAAAATTCGTGTTAGGGAATAGAGCTTATTCAATATAAATTGCAGATGTTGTGCTGTCTGTCATCACCACCTGAAATTAGCGGTGAAGCCACACAGCAAGTACAAAGGAACACGAGTCGTCTACCGATGTCCTGTCGAGATAGCGCTCGCGACCAACCCTTTGTGATAAAAGTTGGGTAAAAGCAGGAATCCAACTAAGGCATTCTGCGTGCTAGCCAAATATTCTACGAAAGAGCCACGCGAGGTCTCGCAACTGCTTTGGAATAGACCGTCATGTGCGTAAAGCCTCCATTGGGGATGCAATGATGGGTATCAATTTTCATAAGCATTACATATGCACCCCTATGATACAGCCTTCATGGTAGGTTGCGATCAACTTTCGTTAAGTGCAATGCACTGAAGGTGATAGATAGTTTATATGAATAGAGGAACGGCGCAAATAGACATTGCTAACTTCATTTCGAGATCGTTAATAAAAATTAGTGATCCTCGACGTAGTGAATGACGATGACGACAACTGGTCGAAGCTATAAGCCGTAAGGTTCATATTGTCTACGTTGAAGTACCCGACTACCATAAAGGACTGACAGATGAACGGATGGACGCACAGAGGGACATGTGGACGTCTGCACGCGAGGAAAAACAAGTGGACGTATGCACGGATGATGGACGGTCGGACGCATAGATGGACGGAAGGACAGACAGATCGATGGACGAACAGAGAGATGAGCGAACGCACGAATGGACGAACGACAGATCAATGGCCGGACAGACTGATGGACGTTTGAATGAACGAGTGAACGGATTGACGGACGGACGGCCCGGGTGATTGCGTATTGTGCTGTCGTATACTTGATCACACATAACGTCGGCTCTTTATATATCAATCTAATTTTATTGATAAAACGTAAGCAATTGTTACACTTTAGCTGAACCGCAGGCTTATATTGGCTAGTGGTCAGCCCATATCCGAGTATATAACTTTGATATAGACTGACCCAATCAGAATTTTGATATGGTCGGTTCATATCGCAGTTTTGCCATGCACATTCATACCTTTTCATTATTTGTAGTGCAGGAGTTCAGTTTTTGTTAATATTTTGGGGCCTCAATGGACACCGAAGAAGGTCGGCCCTATAGGAGCTTCGCCCCAAGAGCTGGCATCAGCAGCGTTGAACAAACGAACGCATAGAATAGGTATCATGGTCCGAGCAGGAATCGAAACCCAGTATTCTGCGTGGCAAACAACTTTTCTATCACAAAGCGATGCCAGGTCTCGGAACTGCTTTTGAAGTAGCCCACAATGTTCGTTAAAAGTCAATTGTGTTTGCAGTGCTTGCTATAAAATTTTATAAACGGTGCATATGTACTCCTATCATGCAGCGGACAGGTTGTAATAACGGAAATCGTACTGAAGCGTCATCTAGTGAAGCTCATTTATCAATACATGGCCACAAACCTTGCTTGCACAAGCGCTACGTATCACCTTATCGCTTCTGGTGTTGCTAATACCAATGTTGGTGTGGGAATCGTTACAAGACAGTAAAATTGTGAATGTTGAACAAATATGTGTGCATACAACATTTGTACGTTTAGCGTCAGTTCGTGGCAATTGGCTTAATACAAAAATTACAACACAGTCGCCTTCGCTTCGCATGTTTTGCATAACGTCGAGTGCCAAGGTACATGGGATCTACCGATCCTTTTTTTGTGTGAGTTTCCTCTCGCTGCTTGACGTGACAAAATACGGGCGGCCAGTTTTCCCTTTTCTTGAAGAGCATTCAGCGGCAGGCCTCACACGCGTGGCGATGCTATCGCTCGCGCTCTTCGTGCGACGGACATGACTACATAGGTGGCTAGATTTATCTCTTCTTCAGCTAGCCGTTTCTGTCCCCAGCTGAGGCGCGCTTTCGTTCGCTCGTCTCACCTGTGATGCGTGTGGGGATGCTATATATGTGGGCTTCATTGTCAATGGGATGGCCACGGCATTTAGAAAAAAAAATAACGCTGAGAGTGTCGATGCATTTGCTATTAAAATAAAAGACAATATTGCTTGTATGCTTTTCTCACTACCACTGATGATATTGGTGCGAGAGCGTTAAAGAGCTCGTGTCGGAGAACTTCCGGTATCTGCGGTGACGCCGTTAGTTGCGAGCAAAACATCGGCGTGGTCCATGTTTGAAAATGGTGGTGACTGCAAATAATTAAAATAATGTATCCGAGTCGCAATCGAGCGTAGGCAATCTGTGCTGCAAGCAGGAGCTCTACAGATTCACGCCCACCAGTGCATGAAACTGCTGCGGAAGTAAAATACACAGGTCATGCAGCGCAAGGATTCGTGTCAAGAAGTGCAATGGAGCGTCGCAGAATATCACAATGGCTTCAGCTGTCACACCTTGATAATTGCGCAAAGATTGGGTAGTAGGCCTACACACAAACATCCATCTCTACACTTTGTCCTCGTTCTCAACCAAAGCTCACAACTCAAGGAAAAAATCCAAGTGGACTGGGGAGTAGCAACAGTTTTACCGGCGGCTGTCTGCCAAGTTTAATATCCGTTTCGCGCTCGTTCTAAACAGGGCGACATCTGCTCACGCTTTATGACCCTTCTAGGCTCATTTCATAGATACGCCACCTAATTTATTTGATTGAGTATGGGATGCTTTTCGCGCAATGTAGAGGGCGGTCGCACCAGCGCATGCTGTAGCTCTTTCGCTAAAGCAACAACTACATAACGGCTTGCCCAAAACGAATGCATGTGTACCGGAAACATTACGCTATCATAATGGTTCACCAAGCACACGAATTGCCACGTCTGAGTTCTCGTACAAAGCTAGAGATAGTGCCGGCGAGTGCGACCGGCGGCTGTCGGTGAGAAGACACTTAATTACGTTCTCTGGGAGTGCTTTAATCGCGTCACATCGATGTTTGTTGCTTCTTGAGCGAACACGTACCATACACAATGAAAAATGCTTCATTAGGTTAATTGATGCCATATGGCTGCGCTGTATTGTGATACTTAATCGTCGTAATCGTGTATTCTGAAACCCGGAAGCACGGATAACACAATTGTATGGGCTCGGTCAGTAGGCCTAACCTTTAGTGGAAATCATGATGGTAGAACATGTAGTGTAGAGATCCCAGCTTGGTACACTATATAATTTGCCCGCCATCATAAGCCCACCCATCATCTGCTTACTGCTTCCCAGCATTATCGCGATGGTGGGCAGAGCTTCTTAGCTTGGTACACCATGTGGCCCACCATAACAAGCAGCACCCATCATCTGCTTAGTGCTTCCCAGCATTATCGCAATGGTGGGAAGAGTTTCTCAGCTTGGTACACCATGTAGCCCACCATAATAAGCACCACCCACCATATGCTTAGGGCTTCCCAGCATTATCGCAATGGTGGGCAGAGTGTCCCATTATTGCCCACTATCTAGCCTCTGCTTTCCACCATCATTTCCACTTTACCCATCATCTGTACGCCATACCACCCAGTATGTCCCGGCATAACCACCATATTTTCCACTACGTCCCACCATAGCCATCATATTTTCCACCATGCCCACTATTATTTCCACCATGCCCACTATTATTTCCACTACGCCCACCATGTTTTCCAGTAACCACCATGGCAATTTTTCCAATAGGGTAGTGAAGCTAATTTATCGATACATGGCCTCAAACCTCACTTGCACAAGCGCTACGTATCAGCTTATCACTTCTGGTGTTGCTAATACGTATGTTGCTGTGGACATCCTTACACAACAGTAAAAATGGGAATGTTGAACAAATATCTGTGCATACAACATTTGTACGTTTAGCATCATTTCGTGGCGTTTGGCTTAATACAAAAATTACAACACAGTCCTCTTCGCTTCGCATGTTTTGCATAACGTCGAGTGCCAAGGTACATGGGATCTACCGATCCTTTTTTGTATGAGTTTCCTCTCGCTGCTTGACGTGACAAAATACGGGCGGCCAGTTTTCTCTCTTCTTGGAGAGCATTCAGCGGCAGGCCTCGCACGCGTGGCGATGCTATCGCTTGCGCTCTTCGTGCGACGAACATGACTACATAGGTGGCTAGCTTTATCTCTTCTTCAGCTAGCCGTTTTTGTCCCCAGCTGACGCGCGCTTTCGTTCGCTCGTCTATCCTGTGATGTGTGTGGGGATGCTATATATGTGGGCTTCATTGTCAATAGGATGGCCACGGCATTTAGAAAAAAAAGAACCCCGAGAGTGTCGATCCATTTGGTATTACAATAAAAGACAATATTATTTGTACGCTTTTCTCACTAGCACAGATGATATTGACGCGAGAGCGTTAAAGAGCTCGTGTCGGAGAACTTCCGGTATCTGTGGCGACTCCGCTTGTTGCGAGAAAAACATCGGCATGGTCCATGTTTGAAAATGTTGGTCACTGCAAGTACTTAAAATAATGTATCCGAGTCGCAATCGAGCATAGGCAATCTGTGCCGCAAGCAGGCGTTCTACAGAGCCACGCCTATAAGTGCATGAAACTGCTTCGGAAGAAAAACATATACACAGGTCATGCAGCGTAAGGAGTCGTGTCAAGAAGTACAATGGTGCGTGGCAGAATATCACAATGGCACCAGGTGGCACACCTTGATAATTGCGCAAAGATTGGGTAGTAGGCCTACACACTCATTACACAGCCCTAACGTATTACACATCCACCCTTACACATTGTCCTCGTTCTCACCCAAAGCATACACAATGTTGCACAGCTGCGAAGGTCCGCATATTCATAGCTCGCCCATGGCTCCAGCATGACGGCCTAAAGATGATGTCAAGGCAGTATATTCACGTGCGATTAACCTGCTTCTGTCTGAAAACGATGTCGCTGGAGCGCTCTTTGGCTTCTGTGCGTAAATAGCGACAAAATCAAAATGCAAGGCAGGGGGTTTAATTCTATGCACTCTAACAGGCACGTGACATCATAAATTTCGCCTCCCAGCATGTTCGTGCTTCTATGTGGTATATTAAGGTATGTCAATGCAAGCCATTTATTGTTTTGCGCACGCACTCTGGGTACGTCGTTAATTCCCAAAACGATTTTATGGAATACTGCGGGTTTCATAACTGCACTATACGAGTAGGCGTTGCTTTCCCAATGTCCTGGCTGAGGTATTCAAAGAACAAGGTAGAATGTCTAAGCAAATCATAGGATGTTGCGAACGCAGCCTGTTTACGCTTTTGCAGTCTGCTCATTAAGGCGAAGCTTAAACGTCCTGAAAGCTTTAGGTATTGTGTATGCCAACCGTGAGCAAGCAAAGTGTATTGCAGTATACTGTGCGTTGCTTTTAACATTGTCTTTTACAGCTTATAAGGGTACAACAACAAAAACGTTAACTTTGTATAGGCACGAAAAGCCTTTCTTCTAGGTGTTACCGCTTGCCGTCTAGGGGCGAAGCAAGGTCGGAAATATTTTAACAATAGGCCCCGTATTTACATGTTAGCAAATGTCGAAAGACGATAGTCTTCCATCTGGAGAGAGTGAACAAAACATTTGCTTTATGCGCGAGAAAATCGCTGAGTGGGATTCTGGAGGCGCAGCGTGAGACATGAGCGTCATCTGGCAGTAATCTTGGAAAACGAAAGAATGGCCTCTGACGTAGCATGCGGCCAGCGGGCATGCGCCATCTTAAAGGCTCTAGTTTGTAGAATGCAAGACCACCTGTAGGTTGCAGCACCATATCGTCTTATTCAAACGTAGAAATCATCCACCCTTTTGTGCATAGCGTCGCATTCTCAGTGCAGCCGAATACACGTTAAAGTCCTTACAACTACTTATATATGCATTTTCTAGTATATAGAAGCAGGCCACAGAATACTGACGGATTGATTTTGTGCCTCAGATATGCACAGCGTTTTTTTTAATTCGACAGAGCGCACAAGCATGAGCGTAAAAACCAGATCATGATTGGTGGGCGTTGAGGAAGTGGTTGAACGTTGCCCTAATATTTGAATTATTTTGGTTGTCAGACAGATGGTAGCAATGTTTGGGGTACCATGTAAAATATGTCTCAAATATGAAAACAATTAAGTGATTCTGGACTGCAGGAAGTGTTCAAAGCTAAATCGTGGTAAAAAGCTGCGAGGCCAGCAAAGAAAAAAAACCAAGGTGCATACAGTGAACTCACCAGGTGCAGGGAAAGGAAAGTGTGCTTCCGCAGCAGCGGTCCGACACGTGGCGGCCGTTGACACAGCTAGCGAGGCACTCTTGATGCTTGAGAACCACTTGGAGCCGCGGTTGCACACGTGCACTGGGTCTGTGGCTGCCAGTACGCAGGCTTTCCTGTAGGCACTGCAGTAGAATTTGTGCTTTGGAAGTCCGCAGTGAGTGTACACGTGCCCACTGTATGACTCCAGGGTGATGGCCTGTGGTGCACAAGAATTGTGTACATCAATGCAACATATGAAAAAGGCGTCAATGTATCAAAGATTTAAAACACCAATAAGTGAGACCTGGCTCTCGCAACCTTTTATAATATTGATGATATTTAGGAAAAGTGCTTCTTCAGCCACTGAAACTTGATCTCTTCCGATCAGCTTTTTTACACACCCTGGAGGAACCTCATTGCGTGGTGGCTAGAGGAAGATTCCGCAATTGGTGTGCCAGTTGTTGTCGCACAAAAACGGTTGGCAGTGGCCGGCACTTGGCAGGGCCTATGTTTAGAGATGTCGCATTACAAGTAACTAAATATTACGGTACCTAAACCATTGTTTCCAAACATGGAGTAGATGTACAAAATAAAACGTTACCAGCAATCGCTAGGTTTTAGGTTCGTAGTAATGAAATGCGTTTATTTATCTATTTTGTAGTGTGTTCAGCTTAGGCCAACATCACGAAGTACAAAGTGAAAACCACTTGAAACAAATCTTTGGTTTTGCACGCTGTAATAGTACGCTACCAAAAGATACCACCTGGGCGGTCACTCATGTCTTGTTCTGTGTGACCATATATAGATGTATTGATACGGTATGAGCTGGGCCATGTTTTGGAAACAAAGGTAGAGGGAGAGGAAGTTACTTGGTTGGGCCAATGTTCGCCATCATCGCCGATTGTCGCCTGATCTCTCCTGCAAATAAACATAGTTAAACTCCATCTAACTGTAAGAATATATATATATATATATATATATATATATATATATATATATATATATATGAGATCTAACAGAAAATTATGCCAAGGAATGTACAGGGAAAGTTATTAGAACCAATGTAATGTAGAGAAGAAGAAAAAAGTGGTTGAAAAAAAAAACTTACCGTAAGCAGGAATAGAACCTACGACCTTCGAATAACACGTTGGATGCTCTGCAGCTACCCTTCCCTCCAGCCGCTTTATTGGCTTTATATGTGAATTCAAACGCGGGACTGGCAGTCAGCGTCATCTGTAGCCATAGCGGCGAGTGTGGAACACCCTTTTATGAGACTGTGTGGCGTCACGTAGCACGTGAACTTATTACGAGTGAGCAGCTGACCAATACTCCCTCGTATACAACCTCACGGCACCACGTCTGCCAGTACGAGGCCCTCGTAAATGAATAAGGGAAAGAAGTGTGTACCTAAGGGCTCGTTTTTCCGTGTTTTCCGTGTTACATTGGTTCTTTACATTACATTGGTTCTAATAACTTCCCCTATACACTTCTTGGCTATATTGTGTGTTAGATCTCATTACTTTGTGTCAAAACAAGGAAAAACGAGCCCTTAGGTATACACTTCTTTCCACTATATATATATATATATATATAATATATATATATATATATATATATATATATATATATATATATATATATATAGGATAGGGCACAACGGGAGCATTGTCAACAAGGATAAATATATTTATCCATGTGGACAACGCTCCCATTGTGCCATATCCCATACCTTCCCGAAGACTAACTGGTCCATTGAATTATTACTCCCACTTTATATATATATGTCATGGACGGCCATTTTTGGTGAGACCGCGTCACGGCAATTAACGGGCGCCGTACTCCACGACTGACCATGAGAACGGCGGCGCATGAAAGGGAGCCGAGAAGTGCAAAATGGGGTACTCTTCTTAGAACGTCGCCGCCAACGGTTAATCCTTTTGTAACTGTGGCGGCGTCTGCAAGGTCGTAGAAGGCCGCGGTATACCCCGAACAAGGATTAGACTACAAGACGCACCGGCTGAGAGCCAAACGTTTGACCGTTCCCACGGGGAAAAGCGTGGGAAACGCTCTGGTGGCCAAGCCGTATGACAACGACCCGAATGGTTGTCACTCTCGCTAGTTGAGGGCCCTCTCCCAACTAAAAAGGGGTGGGGTCAAAATATTTTAGGGACGGAGTTAAACGCACATGATTGGACCCATGTAGAGGTCTCTTGTCCCCAAGGAAGAGAGCGAGGAGACACGAGGGGGATTTAAGCGCAGGATTTCGCCCTGCTAGGCAGACTAGTCGCTGACCAACATGGTGTAGAAACAGATCAACAAGCATCTCTTCTAGAAGTTTTTAGTGTGGCTCTGTATCGGCTGGCCACCTAAACTTAGCCGTTCGTCTAGTTGTGACGCGATATTAACGTCTGCAACGTAGACATCGGGACTTCGCCTCGAGTTAGCTCAACCTGCTCGAAGTCACCTGCAAGCACTAGCCTCCCGGAGCCACCAGCGTTGCAACACCGCCGATATCGCAGTCGTGCCAGAATTCTCTTCGACTTCTCGCATCCGATCGTCGGGGACACAACGCTGCCGGTCATCACACGTATGCCTTCACCTGTTTATATCTTCGAACTTTCTCCTCCGTCGTTCTATTCATGTTAGTTTGTGTATTTTGTAATAGTTCTCTCTCGTAAGCTAATTTATTGTTTCTGTTATATATTTCTTTAGTTGTATCAAGTGTCGATGTATTTTGTTAGTTGTATTGAAGTGTTGTATTACATCCCGTGTGCTGCAATATCACTAGAGTAAAGTTTGTTTTGTTTTCTCACGTCTCTGATCTCTTCATTGTCTCTGCTTCCGTACGGAACGAACCAACCTGCTGTCATTCACGTCGCCGACTTCGCACTGGCGACGCTAGAGTGGCAGCTTGTAACAATATATATATATATATATATATATATATATATATATATATATATATATATACCTTGTCCCCTGGTGACCTCCGGGGGCAAGGTTGTAGGCCATAAAGATGACGACAAGAAGCCCCCACAGCACGACGTCATACAGCCGATAAGCCGCGAAAACGATGAAATTGTGACTGCTGACCTCAGTGTTCTTCTTGACGGCCAGAAAGTAACAGCTTTAGTCGACACTGGTGCGGACTTCTCCATCATCAGTCAGGACCTCACCGACAGCCTCAGAAAAGTGAAGACGCCGTGGACGGGCCCTCATATAAGAACAGCAGGAGGCCAGTTATTGATGCCCTCGGGAAGATTGACATCGGAGGTTCTCCTTTCTTTGTGTCGTTCGTCGTTATTGCCGCATGCTGCAGAGACCTAATTTTTGGCATAGACTTTTTACGGAAATATGGTGCCGTCATCAACATACCAGACAGCTTGATTACGTTTTGCAACAGTTGGGGCTTACCCAATTCTCCAGAGCCGCGACCAAACCAACTGCGTCTTACTGATGACGATGTGGTTCTCTTTCCGAGGTCATGCACGCTTGTTTCTGTGGCCACCGCTGCTCAGTTTGACGCCAAAGAAGTTGCAGACCGAATAAGCTCGCTGCTATTCACCCACGGTATTTCTGTCGCACGAGGTGTCGTCAGAGTTGCTGCTGGACGAATGGACTTGCTGCCGACCAATTTTAGTGCTGAGCGCCGGCACCTTCCTAAAGGCATGGCTGTCGCTTACTTCGACGATGTCGTAGATGCCGAAGGTTGCTTGGTGGTAGTCGACGAGTTGCTAAATCTTGATTCAGCGCCTGTTCTGGACGTTAGCATTACTTTGCCGAAAGACGACCGACGCAGACTTCTTGAGCTACTGGCCAAATTTCAAGACTGCTTTTCGACAACTTCAAGAGTTGGCCGCACGCCTCTAACCAGGCATCGAATAATTACCGAGGAAACGGCGAGACCTATTCACCAGAACCCTTATCGCGTGGCTCCAAAAGAACGTGAAGCGATACAACAGCAGGTAGACAGAATGCTTGAAGATGACGTCATTCAGCCTTCACAGAGCACCTGGGCGTCACCTTTAGTCCTCGTTAAGAAAAAGAACGGCAGCCTGCGCTTCTGTGTGGATTACCGGAAGCTAAATCAGGTGACCAAGAAAGACGTATATCCACTACCGCGTATAGACTACTCTCTCGACAGACTTCGACATGCTCGATACTTCTCTTCAATTGACTTGCGGAGTGGATATTGGCAAATTGAGGTGGACCCGAGAGACCGCGAGAACACCGCTTTGGTGACACCAGATGGGTTATATGAATTTAAGGTCTTGCTATTCGGTTTGTGCTCAGCCCCTGCTACCTTTCAAAGACTCATGGATACCGTGTTTTCTGGGTTGAAGTGGAAAACATGCTTAGTATATCTCGAGGACGTCATAGTGTTTTCCGGGACGTTTGACGAGCACCTTGAAAGACTTGAGGTGGTCTTACGAGCCATACAGTCCACGGGCCTGACGTTCAAGCCTGAGAAGTGCCACTTTTGCTACGAAGAGCTGCGATTTCTTGGTCATGTCGTCAGTCATGCTGGTGTTCGTCCCGATCCTGAAAAAATCGCAGCCGTAGAAAAGTTCTCTATGCCAACCAATAAAAAGGCTGTCAGACGCTTTCTCGGCCTCTGCGCATATTATCGACAATTTATCACGGCCTTCGCACCCACAGCATCAACGCTAACTCGCCTCACGAGAGAAGACATCACCTTTGAGTGGAATAACGAAGAGGAAGCTGCTTATAACAATCTTCGCCAGCGACTACAAACAACCCCAGTCCTTGCCCACTTCGACGAGAGAGCCCCTACGATGCTTCACACCAATGCTAGCAATGTTGGTCGGGGAGCTGTGCTTGTGCAGCAGCAAGAGGGCACAGAAAGGGTAATCGCTTACGCAAGCAGGACGTTAACACGCGCTGAGGCTAATTACTCCACGACTGAGAAAGAATGTCTCCCCGTGGTATGGGCGGTTACAAAATATCATCCGTATTTATCTGGCTGCCCGCCCCTTCAAAGTAATTAGCGACCACTCACCTTGTTGGTTAACTTACCTTAAAGACCCTACCGGCCGTTTAGCGCGTTGGAGCCTCAGGCTGCAGAAATTTGATATGGCAGTCGTACATAAGTCAGGGAAGCGACATATGGACGCCGACTGTTTGTCCCGTTCACCCATTGAGTCGGTAACCCTACCCGAGGAGGAGGAAACATCATTTCTCGGTGTCCTCAACAGCTGAGCCACAAGATCATCTTCTTCGGCCTCGAGAGAAGCAAGAGGCCCACTACCTCGTGCCCACTAAATGCCCCATCATCGTTATCGTTCACATCTAGACACGCGTCTATATATAGGTATATATAAATATATATATATATTTATATATATATATATATGATGAAGGCCAGACTCTAGGCCGAAACGTCGAAATAAACCACGTTGGGACCGCTCATGGAGGATCTACTGGACTATATATATATATATATATATATATATATATATACTCCTGAGCAGACATTAGAACAATGCTCGTATACCTTTCCACGTGTTCAGCTGTGATCGCTTACACTTCGCGTCGAGAACGCCAGACAGCCGTCTTCCCTTACACCAGCGTTTTATAGAGTTACGTGAGATCGGATCCATACGAGCTTTACTTCGTACAGCATTAAAATTTGTTGTTATCTCATTGAGCGCTTCAATCTTGCAGTGAACCTGAAATTCTTTCTATATCGAGCTATTCATGCGCCTCGCAAAAACTGAAAAAAATAGTGTCACCATGCGGGCTAATTATTAGATATAATAACAGCTAATCGGAATGTTACAGGAAGTAAGGCTAGCTTATCTTTTAGCATTTGACCCAGCATAACTCAATGAAACATAGGCGTAAGTGGTGGCGCCCACTTCAGCGAGTGAAGTCAGCTTCGCGATGTCATCGCTTCAGCGCAAGCGCCACGTATTAGGATATAAGCTGAATGCCGATCCTTGTCAAGGCAGTATGGCCCCGCCACGGTGGTCTAGTGGCTAAGGTACTCGGGTGCTGACCTGCAGGTCGCGGGATCAAATACCGGCTGTGCGGCTGCATTTCCTATGGAGGCGGAAATGGTGTAGGCCAGTGTACTCAGATTTGGCTGCATGTTAAAGAACCCCAGGTGGTCGAAACTTCCGGAGCTTTCTTCTACGGCGTCTCTCATAATCATATGGTGGTTTTGGGACGTTAAACCTCACAAATCAATCAATCACTCAAGGCAGTATGTGCATGACGACACCCAGCAGCTCAGAGTGCGTGTCAAGGCCCAACCACACGCATGCAATTTTCCAGCAACAGCGACAAGCGGCAGCGACAAATTTGCCCCGTCGCGCCTTCACGTCGCGACGTCTGCAATCACATGTTGGCGACAGTCTCAACATGCCTACAGTGATAACAATCACGTATATACCCCTAAATTGCGAAAAGAATGGTATAAAGGCAGCTAGATGACAACATGCCAAACTTATTGCAGTCTTTTGTGGCCTAAGGAAGCCACAAAAGTATTTCACGACCCTTTTTTTCTGATATTTGGTTTTAACGCGACAGGGTGACCCCGCCGCGGTGGTCAAGTGGCTAAGGTACTCGTCTGCTGACCCGCAGGGCGCGGGTTCGAATCCCGGCTGCGGCGGCTGCATTTCCGATGGAGGCGGAAATGTTGTAGGCCCGTGTGCTCAGATTTGGGTGCACGTTAAAAAACCCCAGGTGGTCTAAATTTCCGTAGCCCTCCACTACGGCGTCTCTCATAATCATATAGTGGTTTTGGGACGTTAAACCCCACAAATCAATCAATCAACGCGACAGGGTGCCCAGAAGCGTATGCTACGACGGCTACGACGCACATCGCAGGACGAGTTCGCATTGCCGCAAGCGCCAAAATGCCACAAACTACCGTCTAAACATTAAAAGAGACCCGCAATAACAAGATTTAAAACAAAACACGGCCGCACACTCACTCTTAGATTGAGATGCGAATGTAAAAAAGATAGTTGATTTCTGGCATCACTTGAAGTAGGGGCAGATAACAATCTTCGAGAGCAAATTGCAACCGAAGCGAGGTCCAGGGGCGCAGCCACGTTGTCGAAAATCGCCACGCTGGTGCTCGGCCGACAGACGATCTTTTAGGGGCGAAGCTCCTTAGGGCGTGGGCTGTGCGTCCCCTGTAGCCTGTATGTAGCCACCTCTAGTTTAGTTCTTGCAGTGTTCACTAGATGGCGGTACCGTCCCCCGTATGTAGCCACCTCTAGTTTAGTTCTTGCAGTGTTCACTAGATGGCGGTACCATCTCCTGTATGTATGGGTTCAATGACAACGAAGGTAGTGAGCTTAGAATACAGGAGGTCACGCTAGAGATAACAGATAAATACAAATATCTGGGCGTATGGATAAGCAATGGGACCGAGTATCTGAGGGAACATGAAATATACGTGACGACTAAAGGTAACAGGAATGCAGCAGTCATGAAAAATAGGGCACTGTGGAATTACAATAGGTATGATGTTGTGAGAGGAATATGGAAAGGGGTCATGGTTCCTGGGCTGACGTTCGGCAATGCGGTCTTGTGCATGAGATCAGAAGTTCAAGCAAGATTAGAAATTAAGCAACGTGGAATAGGTAGGCTTGCTTTAGGAGCTAACGGGAATACACCAAATCAGGGAGTACAAGGTGATATGGGATGGACATCATTTGAGGGCAGGGAAGCTAGCAGCAAGATAAAATTTGAGAAACGATTGAGAGAAATGGGGGAAGAGCGTTGGGCTAGGAAGGCTTTCAGCTACTTGTACATGAAGAATGTCGATACAAAATGGAGGAAGCGAACCAGGAAGTTGACTGGTAAATACTTAGAAAACAGCAGGTGGCCAAACCAAAAAGAACTATCGGTTAAGAAGAAAGTGAAGGAAACGGAGACTGACATGTGGAGAATGGCCATGATTAAGAAGTCCGCACAAGATATCTATCGAACTTTTAAGCAGGAAATTGCCAAGGAAAGGATCTATGATAATACTCGGGGTAGTTCTCTACTGTTTGAGGCAAGGACGGGAGTACTGCGAACCAAGACATATCGGGCAAAATACGAAGGGGTAGACACAGTATGCAGTGCGTGTGGAGAGGAATAAGAAACTGCCGAACACTTGATAATGTTCTGTAAAGGGCTTCACCCTATAGTTCAGGATGATGGCGCAGAGTTTTTCAAAGCACTGGGGTTTAGGGACCGGGAGGGCAAAATAAACTTTAAGCGGGTAGACTTAACCAGAAGGAGGTTATCTGATTGGTGGCTAAAGTCAAGACACGAGTGAAAATTAAACTCTTCACTGCAAAGTACGAATCCTCAAACTCACTTTTTAAGGAAAAAAATAAATATAGTTTTTGGTTTATTAGGTGTTACGGCTTGGTGGCGCTAGCCACCGCCCGATCTAAAGGGTACAGCCATATCCATCCATCCATCCATCCATGTAGCCACCTCTCGTTTAGTTCTTGTAGTGTTTACTAGATGGTGGTACTTGTAGCTGATGATGAAAAGATGCAAGATGTTATAAACTAGAAAGCGGTACTTGTAGTTGATGAAAGACGCGAGATCTGATAAAATAGGAATGATGTCACATATGGCGCGTGTCATTGGTTGAAGGCAATCGTTCGATTTTGTACGGCGACGTACGCTAGGGGGAGCGTTGTAATAAAATCCGTTCGCTGTTGGCGCGCGCTCGGAGTCGCCGGATGGATAAGGCTGCACAGCGGAGAGAGCGTAAGGCGGCAGCAGCGCGCGCTCGCAGACAGAATCCCGACGTGCGACCGCGCGAGGCAAGGGACATCGCAAGCCATCCATCGTCTAAGAACAAATAAAAGTTGATTTGTGTATATACACACAAAGTGTTTCTCACGTCTTTACATGATGATCGACTGGGCGAATTACACGGAAGATTCACAGTTTACCGATGAATCCCTCCGGAGCTTCGCCCATTCATCATCATTCACCCCGTGAATATGCCGTAATTTTTTTTTAGTTTTACAGAAAAAGGTGACGCGAGAAGTGGCGACGACGCACGGGCCTGTACGACAACAAATCTTCTCGCTCCTGGCTTTCGTTTGTCACTGTTGCCAGAAACTCACATGAATGCGGATGCATCTTTACACTTCTGGACCCCCTCATGGGCATCTCGCGCTACAAATGATGGCCGGTGCGTAGCCTCTGCGCTTCAGCTGCGGTCATCACCTGCAATTGTACGCTTTTCCTAGCACGTACAGCATAGGACACAAGGGACGATGTTTTCGTTCTTCGATGCCTTATAAGGAACATCAGAGTGATGATATAA
>NW_023609273.1:12500-22466 GCF_013339725.1 Rhipicephalus microplus | reverse complement strand
CACTAGACTACGCTGGAACAGAGGTCACCGTCTCTATAAAGAAATTCCTTCCAGGTGGCTAGTTGAACTATTCAAAACGTAGATATAAACGCTATCGAATGATAAAAGATAGGAATGTCTCGCCGAGATTTGAACTCAGTTTGCTGGATTCAGAGGCCAGAATGCTAACCATTACACCATGAGATCGCAACCAAACTTTCCAACACTGGGAATCGAACCCGGGCCTCCTGTATGAGAGCCAGGTATCCTAGCCACTAAACTACGCCGGAACGGAGGGCAACGTCTCTAAAAAAAAGTCCTTTCCAGGCGGCTAGTTGAATTATTCGAATCATATATATATAAACGCTATTGAGTAATAAAATAAAGGAATGTCTCACCGAGATTTGAACTTGAATTGCTTAATCCAGAGTGCTAACCGTTACACCATGAGACCGCAACCAAACTTTCCGACCCCGGGAATCAAACCCGGGCCTCTTGGATGAGAGCCAGGTATCCTAGCCACTATACTACGCTGGAACGGAGGTAACCGTCTCTAAAAAGAAGTCCTTTCAAGGCGGCTAGTTGAATTATTCGAATTATACATATAAACGCTATTGAGTAATAAAAGAAAGGAATGTGTCAACGAGATTGGAACTTGGATTGCTGAGTGCAGAGTGCTAACCGTTACACCATGAGACCGCAACCAAACTTTCCGACCCCGGGAATCAAACCCGGGCCTCTTGGATGAGAGCCAGGTATCCTAGCAACTAGACTACGTCGGAACAGAGGTCACCGTCTCTAAAAAGAAGTCCTTTCCAGGCGGCTAGTTGAATTATTCGAATTATACATTTAAACGCTATTGAGTAATAAAATGAAGGAATGTCTCAACGAGATTGGAACTTGGATTGCTGAATCCAGAGTGCTAACCGTTACACCATGAGGCCGCAACCAAACTTTCCGACGCCGGGAATCGAACCCGGGCCTCTTGGATGAGAGCCAGGTATCCTAGCCACTAGACTACGCTGGAACGGAGGTCACCGTCTCTAAAAAGAAGTCCTTTCCAGGCGGTTAGTTGAATTATTCGAATTATATATTTAAACGCTATTGAGTAATAAAATAAAGGAATGTCTCACCGAGATTGGAACATGGATTGCTGAATCCAGAGTGCTAACCGTTACACCATGAGGCCGCAACCAAACTTTCCGACGCCGGGAATCGAACCCGGGCCTCTTGGATGAGAGCCAGGTATCCTAGCCACTAGACTACGCCGAAACGGAGGTCACCGTCTCTAAAAGAAGTCCTTTCCAGGCGGCTAGTTGAATTATTCGAAATATATATTAAACGCTACGAGTAATAAAATAAAGGAATGTCTCAACGAGATTGGAACTTGGATTGCTGAATCCAGAGTGCTAACCGTTACGCCATGAGACCGTAACCAAACTTTCCGACGCTGGGAATCGAACCCGGGCCTCCTGGAGGAGAGCCAGGTATCCTAGCCAATAGACTACGCCGGTTCTTTTTTCTTTATTAGATTTAAGTTCATCATGCACACAAATTAATAAAAACACTTTCGCAAGAAGTACCAAAACGCATTGAAAAACGCCAACCAAACTTTTCTGGGCGTAGTACAATTAAAAACGTTTAAGCGCGACAGGTTAATTCAATACAGGTAGTCACTCTAGCTGCTGCTCTTCGCCGGCATTAAATACATTTCTTATGCAGGCTGTGCTTTCAATCAGGTATTCTCTGGCAGAGCGTGCATTAACATCAAGATGTTGACATGCCAAAGATGCTTTCCAGATAGCGTGCATACTTAACCACATAAACATATATACGACATGCCAGTGGCACTATAAACAGGTGGAAAATGGATACCGTAAGGTGTTAAGTGTGGTTCTTTTTTTAAAGTTCGTTGCAGAATGTCTTAAAAAAATGTAGCGTTGAAACAATCTAAAAATAGGTGATCAGTGCTCTCTGGCTTGTGACATAAAAGTCAATTAACGGACCATGGAACAAATAAACCCTTTTCTTGTAGCGGCGGTTTTACAGGAAGCGTGCTGATGTGAAGTTGAAAAAAAAAGCCTTTGCTAATGGTCGTACTCCACTTCTTTTAACCCTTTGCAGGACGTTTTTCTTAGGACCTTTTCCGTACATGCTACGATACATCGGCACAGGTAGCATTACGTCGGTAAGGTCCTATATAGTTGGCTCTCTGAAACTATTTGCTTGAGAAATAAGTGGGCTAGTCCCAGCCCACCCGCATTCACTGAGCGGAAAAGATTTTTACGGCTCGAGCGTTTCCCCTTGGAGGCCCAAACAACAGTGGCAAAAACTCTGCGTACCTTTTGTATGCTTGAGTGGTTCATGCACAGCACTTGAAGTACATACCAAATTTTGGTCGCTAGAAATATATTGCAGACCATTGACCTCGCGAACACCCAGTGGTCTTTCCCTTCCCCTTTGTTTACTTTCTCTCTGAAGTTTTCTGTCTTTCCTTTCCAGTATTCAGTGGCATCGTTATAACTCTCCAATTGTACACTAAGGTACTTCGTCGGCACGGATCTCCACTTCACCTTTTCGAAGACGTCAGGCTTTTCGTCCCAGGTTCCATGCCAGAAACCTGCACTTTTATCCCAATTTAAAGCACTACCTGACCACTTGGAGCACTTATCTGCTACGCTAACTGCTTCACTAATGCTTTCCCTGTCCATGCAAAAAACAACGATATCGTCTGCGTGTGACAATACTTTGACCTCAGTCATCATCAACTGAAAGCCACGTATTCTATCATTGCTACCTATGTTAAAACAAAAGGGCTCGAAATACAAGGCGAATAACAATGTGGAAATGGGACAACCCTGACGAGCACTCCTAGCAGTTGAAAGCTTTCCTTAACTTTCTTGTTGATAACAAGGCTAGCAAAGCTGTTCCTATACGACAATTTTACGCCATCTAATATAACATTTCCAACATTTACATGTTCCATTATTGAAAATATTACTGGATGCACAACACGGTCAAAAGCCTCTTCCAGGTCTAGCTGCAACATCGCTACTTGGCTGTCCCATACATCGCAGCACTCGAGAATGCTCCTCGCGGTGTGGATGTTGGTGCCAATTGTTCGACCTTTAAATCTACATGTTTGGTGTGGTCCTACTAATACCCTTATCACACTTTGTAACCTCTTGGCAAGCACCTTCATAAAAACCTTATAGTCTGTGTTAGTGAGGCTTATGGGGCGATAAATGCTCACCGACAAGAGCTTTACCGGGTCATCACTCTTTGGGATAAGTACGATATAAGACCTTCAAAAGGACGGCGGCATTTTCTTTACTTCATAAGCTTATGCAACGAGGCGACAAAGTACCTCCGACAGCGCATCTTTGAATGTTTTGTAAAATGTGGCACCTAGTCGTTCTGGGCCGAGCGTTTCACCTTCAGTCAATTCGTAAATGGCCTTTTCTATTCCTCCAACTGAAATTGGCTGCTCCAGACGTTCGGTAGTCTTCTTATCTAGTATATAGGTATTACTGACAAGAACTCGCCGTCCAAGGCTTTTTCTCTTTTGCCGCTGCTGCCCAGCTATCCTTTGTAATAATCGACAAACGCTTGTTTTATCATTTGTGTGTTCGTGGTGGTCACCTCCCCATATTTTATGCGTTTTATTTTATTATAGAACGTGTAGCGCTTTTCTTCGCACAGTGACCGTTTCATCGGTGTTTTGACCAACTAAAAGTGCTCTGCGCGAGCGCGTATAACTGCCCCTTTGTAGTTTTCTATGTCCGTTTTCAAATGCGAAGCATTTCTTAGCAAACTTAGGCGACTTTGAGCGTATCTATCTATCTATCTAGCCGCCTACGACTTTTAGCTCTCCTGGCCATTTAGGTAATGGTATCGATAGCAACTTGGTATAGCATAACATGACTGTATGAAGAATATACTTGACTAGCCATAAGGTGAATATTATGACATGTATGTCATGGATGTCATAATTTACATTTCATGGTTCCGCAGCTCTTGCGGTGGTTTCTTTCGCATGGCATGTTGCAAAACAAGTACGGTAAGGCACGATTGCATGGCGAACACAAGTCACAGACCCTAACATGTACATCATGACATGCGTGTCATGTAACAACATGACTACATGCCACACTGATGATACGCTCGCGGCCGTTTCGCGAGCTTCACATATGCCATATTTGGTATTACGTGACGCCAATGGATGACGAAGGTATGTGACTGGTGCAAACATGATAATCATGAGATGCGTGTCATGTGAGAGCATGACTACATGCCACAGTCAAGGCACCAACACAGTTGGACGTGACGCCGTGCGCGTACTCGCCGGCGTTCATTTCGTCGCGTCACGCCGGCGTTGCCACGCCAGGGGCCCGTCCTGCCATTTACACGCAGGCGCGCTCCGCGCTGTGTTGCTTTGACGCATGCGTGTGTCAGCGCGTCCGACATCCCTCCGTTACGAAAAGAGGAAGACGCAGTGTTGTCTGGGCAACGCATCGGCGCGAAATGCAACATGTCGTACTTCGCGGCGGTGACCGTTAGGCCGCGCCGAAGCACGCTGGTCACGCCTAGTTTGAGACTGTAAAGTGCTCGTGTTTTGCTAACCTATAGCATCGCTGTGCCCAGCTGCGCGCGCGTCAACGCTACATTGGAGTATATTGGGCCCTTCATGATGTGCTCGCGGCCATTTTGTTAGCTCCACATATACCAAATTTGTTGTTACGTGGCGTCAATGCATGAGGAAATATACGTCTGGTGCAAACATGATAATCCTGACAAGCATGCAATGTAAGAACATGACAACATGTCACGCTGATAGCATGCTCTCATCTGTCTCACCAGCTCCACATATACTAAATTTGGTATCATGGGACGTGAACAGATGACGAAGGTAAAGGACACATCCAAACATGATAATCATGACACAGAAGTCATGTATGGCATCATTTACCTCCACCTCGTAACGTTGTACTTATTTTAAAGTCACATATCAACATTTCTTATTCGCGCTTCGCATATCATTGGTTCTCACTGTAAGTAGGATCCGCTAATTTTTCGAGCTGCTTTTTTACTTCTCTTATATCTTTAGCTAACGTGCCTGGTCGCGTGCTCTCAAGTGACAGCAAGAGTTCAAGTTGGCCCTATTGTTCGTTTTCATTTTTAGGGGCGTAGCTACTTCAAGTGGCACCCGTTCGTCCCTCGTAGTAGTGCGTAACATGTCTTCGCTTTGACCTGCAAGGTGGTGCTGGTGAGAGATTTCTCCTGTGCATTGTTGAACAATAAAAATTCGCAGCGTGAGTGTTAACCAAAAGCCGAATTCTCCTTTCTCTCATTCCCCATTAGCAGCCATTGGCATGTACATTGAGCACTATTGATAAATAGTCTGGAGGAATGGAGTCGCAAGTATGAAAATGTGAGCGAAAAATACTTCTCAGTCTTGCGTATATATATATATATATATATATATATATATATATATATATATATATATATATATATATATATATATATATATATATATATATATATATATATATATATATATATATATATATCCTGATGAAGGCCAGACTCTAGGCCGAAACGTAGAAATAAACCACGTTGTGACTTCTCACGGAGGATCTCCTTGACTATATATATATATATATATATATATATATATATATATATGTGTGTGTGTGTGTGTGTGTGTGTGTGTGTGTGTGTAACGTAAGAAGGTAGCGATAGTTGGTAGAAGTAGAGAAGGAAGAAGTGCAGAAAGAAATAAACATGGCGTATGAGCCAGGCCATGTCGCCCAGTCATGATAGCATCAGACGAGTCGACAGGATGAAGACCTGGCCACCGCTCATCAACCTCACATCATTCAAGAAGCCACCGGCAGTACGCCTCAACTGAATATCGACCACAGATGAGGTGATCTCAGGCGCATGCAGTTACCGGCAACACGGCAGTACCAGCGACAGACCTTCCCATCCCCAAGTACACCGGAGCAGCGGACGATGGACCTGTGCAGGACTGGTTTGACCTGTTCGAGCTCCACGCTTCCGCTGCATCGTGGTCGGAACGGGACATGGTTAAGAACTTCAGTGACTACGTCACCGGTGATGCATTTAAATTTTACCTAATTCACATATTCGAGAACGACGAGTCATGGCAAAAAATCAAAGAGGAGATGATTACCCGTTTTAACGACTATGACCAAGACCTACTCATTGCCAACCATCTAGAGACAACCGCACACTATCGTCAATTTCCTAAGCAGTCCTCAACCATTCGAAGCGTGCATCGACAACTGCCTCAAGACCAAGTGGCACATGCGTTTACTTACAGAAAGCCATGCGTATATTGGGAAAAACCCAACCACCAAGCGCGCCTCCCTTCTGCGCGAAACACGGCATTTCCGAAGTCATCGCTTCAGCATATGACACGAGACGTTGCTCAACCACCTGATGCCCTTCACTGTTTGTCTCGCATACGTGGTCCACCACCTGGGTTTTCGTGACGCGGTTCTTCAAGCGCTCCTAACGCTCCCCACTTAGCTTATAAGGACGCCTTGCATATGGTAGACCAGCTGACGCATGGAGAAAATACCGAACAACGCCATGACTACTCGAAGAGTGAAAATCCTGGTTTTACATCACTTCGCTCTTTCATCGCTCAAAGTGGCGTGGTACCGATGATTATTGATTCAATAATCACCGGTACCACGCCACTTCACTGCCGAAGCTACCTTTATCTAGACATCTGCGCCTGCCAAACCACAGTTTTGAAAATATCAGCATAACTCTTTTGCAGTCCGGTTTCTCAAACAGACGCAAGCGCGAACAGCGTGAGGCATATTTTATTTTCAAATTTCGAACATTAGTAGCCGGCATCAACGAGGACCCCGGAAAACTCAACTGCCCCCGAGAAGTAAGCCAGGAGGAAATCAGTGACAAAGATTGATAGCTGGAGACCATGCTTTTTTCTGACTGACTCGTACGGGTACACTGTCCTTTCTTATTTTTTGTTTTTCGTTTTTTCTCTTCCTTTTTTTCTTCCTTTTTTTCTTTTTTACACATGCACATACAAAGTGTTTACGTTCGCCTACCACTTGATGATCACTGAAGGCAAACGGACGAAGATTAAAGGTAAATAGCCGACCGACCCATTAACGGAAAACCCTTTACGCACGCCGCACGCCGACCGACCCATTACGGGGAAACCCTTTCCTTACGCACGCCGTCACGGACCCTCCCGGCACCGCGGCGACAATCTTGGGTGGCCCGACACACGTCGAGAACTGAACAGCACGTGATATGAACCGTATGCGGACGTACACGGACAGTTGGTTTCGTTCTCAGTTTTGACAGTGGTTCTTCCTCTTTCTTTCTTTCGTTTCTTTCTTTTTCTTTTTCGTCTTTTTTCTCCCCCTTTTTTGTTTTTTCCCCTTTTTTAGTTCCCTCTCACTCTCGCAAACATCTTTCAAGGCGAGAGGGACGCGGCAGCAACGAAGTTGGGAAGTTCATGTCAGTATAACTCATCCCCTGATTAAGGGAGGACCCCTCCCGAAACTGTTAGGAAATAAATATATTTATCCTTGTTGACAACGCTCCCGTTGTGCCATATCCCATACCTTCACGAAGACTAACTGGCCCATTGAATTATTACTACCACTATATATATATATATATATATATATATATATATATATATATATATATATATATATATATATATATATATATATATATATATATATATATATATATATATATATATATATATATATATATATATATATATATATATATATATATATATATATATATATATATACGTACTAAAGAAAAGCAATTTGTTTTCGCAATTTATCCTTTATGCAAAAAGACTACTACATACAGCATCTTACATCTATCCACGAGGTGATCATTGCTTCAAAGAATATGAACTTTCACAGCACCCAGTATGCTAATACATTTTTGGCGAAAACATGTCACGAGTGGAACAACTATACTCTGTTTCAGAAGTTCCCTGCATCAGAGTTCGTGCACATCCACTCCGCGCCAAAGGGCACTCCCTTAATCGAACTTTCCTTGCAAAGCAGACCCATCGCAAAACATGATGAGATTAGAGAGAGAGAAAGGAAGGCCGGGGAGGTTAACCAGATCATGAGTTCAGAGTACTGGTCTGTTGATTTATGAACATCACCGACTTGATACAACATTGACAAAACTGCGTAAGGTGGGGGACCCAGTGGGTCCCCACCAGGTCCGCCACCTTACGCTGGTTGCTGAGTTTCTAACAAGAGGGGCGGGGGGGGGGTAGTTACGTTGCAGAGACGCCTTGCGGCTGGCGCAGGCATTCGTAACCAGTCGAGTCCTCTACTTGGCTCCTTACCTCCACCTGCGCAAGTTGATTGATTGATTGCTTCATTTGATTCGTCACAGTACAGTGCAACAGGAGGCGGAGGGAAAAGCCGTAATGACGGCTTGAGGGAGCCTTCACCCCATTTGTGAACAACCAAGTTCGACAATAACGCCGTTGAGGTGATTCTGAGAAAGATGTACAAGCGTGCCCCTAATCTTCAAATAACTACGTCCAGCCAGCGCCTTGTGGGCTTGGGGATGGTAAACACTTTCGGAGAGCTCCGGGAGGCGCACACTGGACTAATCCATACACGAGAGTTTCAAACGCTCTATCGGGTCTCCGCATTAGCCTGAGTCTACCATCCAACAGAGACGGAAGAGGGCGTACGCATCCCAGAAGCCTGGAGATACGCCCTGCACGTGCGCCCTCTTCCGGCCAACATGACACGTTTTCTTTCTTGTCAGATAGTGCTCAATGTGCATTCCAATGGCTGCTAATGGGGATCGCAGCGTGCGCGTTTACTAAAGGCAAAATGCTCCTGTCTCTCATTCCCCCTTAGCTGCCATTGGCATGTACATTGAGCACTATCATTTATCGTTCAACAACGCACAGAAGAAATCTCTCACCGGCACCACCTTGGAGATGAAAAGGTTATACTTGTTACATCCTACAACGGCTACGAGGGACGAACAGGTGCCGTTTTAAGGAGCTTCGTTTTTGAAACGCCACAGAGCGCGGACTCGGACGCGCAAATGCCGCGCGCCATGTAGTGGTTGTGCCCTTTGGAGGCTGTATAGTAAAATCTCTCAGCTTTGCCGCTTAGTTCGCTACACTAGGAAAACCTTTCTAGCTAGTATAATATATTCAACCCGCACAGAAAAGTCGTCCACTACTGATTAGTTCCGGCTTCCCGAGGAGAGCTGAATGGATGGATGGATGGATGGATGGATGGATGGATGGATGGATGGATGGATGGATGGATATGGCTGTACCCTTTAGATCGGGCGGTGGCTAGCGCCACCAAGCCGTAATACTTAATGAACTAAAAACTATATTTAATTTTTTCCTTAAAAAGTGAGGCTGAGGATTCGTACTTTGAAGTGAAGGGTTTAATTTTCACTGGTGCCTTGACTTTAGCCACCAATCAGATAACCTTTTAGATAACCTCCTTCTAGTTTTAGCTACCTGCTTAAAGTCTATTTTGCCCTCCCTGTCCCTAAACCCCAGTGCTTTGAAAAACTCTGCGCCACCATCCTGCACCATAGGGTGAAGCCCTTTACAGAACATTATCAAGTGTTCGGCTGTCCCGTACTATCAGTGCCCCCACAGAAAAAATGCCGCCATATCCACGAAGTGAATGATAATGAGTGGGCGAAGCTCCGGAGGTAAACCTGGTAAACCATGAATCCTCCGTACATTTTGCCCACTCGATTTTATTGCAACGCTCCCCCTAGCGTACGTCGCCGCAATATATCGAACGATGACACGCGCCATATGTGGCATCATTCCTATTTTATAACACCTCGCATCTTTCATAATCAACTACACGTACCGCCGTCTAGTTTATAACAGCTTGCATCTTTTGGACGGACGGACGGACGGACGGATGGACGGACGGA
>NW_023609273.1:0-10000 GCF_013339725.1 Rhipicephalus microplus | reverse complement strand
GACTTCTAGATCATGCCAATTCTCCACATATCGGTCTCAGCTTCCTTCACCTTCTTTTTAGCTGATAATTCTTTTTTAGTTTCGCCCCCTGCTGTTTTCTAAGTATTTACCAGTCAATTTTCTGGTTCGCTTCCTCCATTTTGTATCGACAATATTCATGTCATAATCATCATCATCGTTTTCCTGACTACGTCCACTGCAAGACAAAGGCCTCTCCCATGTTCCACCAGGTTAACCCGGTCCTGTGCTTGCTGCTGCCAATTTATACCCGCAAACTTCTTAATCTCATCTGCTCACTTAACCTTCTGTCTCCCTCTAACCCGCTTGCCTTCTCTGGGAATCCAGTTAGTTACCCTTAACGACCAGCAGTTATCCTGTCTACGCGCTACATGCCCGGCCCATGTCCATTTCTTCTTCTTGATTTCAGCTATGATATCCTTAACCCCCGTTTGTTCCCTAATCCACTCTGCTCTCTTCTTGTCTGTTAAGGTTACACCTACTATTTTTCTTTTGATTGCTCGCTGCGTCGTCCTCAATTTAAGCTGAACCCTCTTTGTAAGTCTCCAGGTTTCTGCTCCGTAGCTAAGTACCGGCAAGATACAGCTGTTATATACCTTCCTCTTGAGGGATAGTGGCAATCTACCTGTCATAATTTGAGAGTGCTTTCCAAATGCGCTCCACCTCATTCTTATTCTTCTAGTTAGTTCAATCTCGTGGTTTGGCTTCGCGGTTATTACCTGCCCTAAGTAGACATCGTCTTTTACAATTTGAAGTGCACTATTACCTATCTCGAACCGCTGCTCTTTTCCGAGGATGTTGTACAGTACATTCGTTTTCTGCAGATTCATTTTAAGACCCATCTTTCTGCTCTCCTTGTCTAACTCCGTAATCATGAGTTGCAATTCGTCCCCTGAGTTACTCAGCAATGCAATGTCATCGGAAAAGCGCAGGTTACTAAGGTACTCTCCATTAACTCTTATTCCTAACTGTTCCCATTCTAGGCTTTTGAAAACCTCCTGTAAGCACGCGGTAAATAGCATTGGGGAGATTGTGTCCTCCTCCCTTACACCCTTCTCAGTTGGTATTCTGTTGCTTTCTTTATGAAAGCAACAGAATACATGAACAATTTTTTATTATTCATGTACAAGTAACTGAATACCTTCCTATCCCAACGCTCCTCCCCCATTTCTCTCAATCGCTTTTCAAATTTCGTCTGGCTGCAAACATCCCTGCCCTCAAATGATATCCATCCCGTATCAACTTGTACTCTCTTATTTGGTGTATTCCTATGAGCTCCTAAGGCAAGCCTAACTATTCCACGTTGCTTAATTTCTAATCTTCCTTGAACTTCTCATCTCATGCACAAGACCGAATTGCCGAAATTTAGACCAGGAACTATGACCCCTTTCCATATTCGTCTCACAAGATAATACCTATTGTAATTCCACAGTGCCCTATTTTTAATCACTGCTGCATTCCTGTTACCTTTAGTCGTCACGTATATTTGATGTTCCCTTAGGTACTCGGTCCCATTGCTTATCCATACGCCCAGATATTAGCATTTATTCGTTATCTGTAGCGTGATCTTCTGTATTCTAAGCTCACTACCTTGATTTTCATTAAAAATTATAACCGCTAATTTTTCCTTACTGAATCTGAAATCTAACTTATCCACGGCCCTCATTACCGCAAACTTCGATCAATCTCAGCAAATATTCCTTGTTGTCGGCTATTAGCACTATATCATCTGCGTACATCTGGTGATGCCTGCTCAATGAGTTTTTCTTGTTTGACGAAAGAGAGGTTGAAGCCAAGTCCACTTCCTCTAATTTGGCTTCTAATCCTTGCAGGTACATCATGAATAACAAGGGTGAAAGGCGACACACCTACCTAAGCCCCCGTTTTACCTTTGCAGGCTTGAATACCTGCTTTTCCCACTTTATAACTATCTTGTTACCTTTAGAGATATCCTTTAAAATATTAGTGACTCGATCTTCCACACCTAGTGTGTCCAGTATTCCCCACAAGTCCTCTTCAACCATACTATCGTACGCTCCCTGAATATCCAAAAATGCTAGCCACAGGGGCCTGTGTTCCTTTTCTGCTATTTCGACGCACTGCGCCAGTTAGAACAGATATTCTTTCAACCTCTTCTGTTTCCAAAACCCATTCTGCAGTTCCCCTGCACCCCCTCGTCTTCTATCCATGCCTGCAGTCTCTCCTTTACAATCTGCATTGCCAGCCTGTAGACCACTGATGCCACTGTTATAGGACAGTAGTTGTTTATGTCAGCCGTGTCCCCCTTTTCTTTATAGATCATGCTCATCCTGCTAAGTTTCCATTCATCGGGGACTTCACCATAGATTATTATTTTGCTCACTGCCTCCCTCAACGTCTGCTTAGACTTCGGACCCAATGTCTTTATCAGCATAATTGGAATGCCATCTGGGCCTGTTGATGTACTACTAGGAACCCTCTTCCCAGCCCTTTCCCACACTTGCTGTGAAAATGGAGTCATTGCGCCACTTGATTCATCCTTGTTTATTGTGGAGCATAAGGCACATCTCTGTTGAAATTTTTCTGTCACCCTTGTTCTTATATATTCAACAGATTCGTCCCCTTCTAGCCTAGAACCTTGAGCTGTAGTTGCAAACCTCTGCTCTAGGCTCGTCTCATCTCTTAGGGAATTTAGATGGTTCCAAAATTTCGCAGCTGCCTTTCTGTCCTTTTTATGTATTTCTGCCAGCCACTGAGCCCCCTTTCTTCTAATCTTTTCATTGATCGAAAGGGATGCTTCTCTTCTGCAGCTTAGAAAGATGTCCAATTTTCTTTCAACATTATCTGTCGGTTCACCCCGCTGCTTAGCATGTCCGTGTTCCCTAGAGGCTTCCTGACATTTGGCTGTGGATCTCTTAGCTTCCTCATCCCCCCAACTCTTGGGTTCGTGTATTTTTTTCCGGAGTGACTTATTACGTGCCTTAGCAAGCTCTAGCTCAAACAGTGTAATTAGATTCGTGTATGTCCACACAGTTTTATTATTCTCAGTGATTACTTCCTCGATTTGTTTAGTAGCTATTTCTATTTGCCATTCTGAATAAATATTTTCCTGTAGTCGCTCATTTTGTCTCCTTCCCACTTTCCCTGCTCTTCCAAAACTTAGCTTGATACGTTTGTGATCACTACCCAGACTTCTCGAGCCGCATTCATCTATGTGCATTACCCTGAGCCTATCATACATACTATGTGACATCAGTGCGTAATCTGTCGTCGACTGCAGACCTCCTTCCTCCTATGTTATTTGCCCTCTACACTTCTCAGTACTGTTACAAATCATCAAATCATGCCTGTCACACATATCCATGATCATCTTGCCTGTTGGGTTGGTATACCCATGCAACTATATCTTCTTTGTGCGCATTCATATCTCCTTGTATAAGTATCTCGCACTCTCTTCGTAACTCCTGAATGTCCTTTGATATACACTCTACTATTGCCTGGTTTTCCTCTCTGGCCTTTGCTCTCGTCCACAAGTACACGAAACTAAGGAGTGCCATTTGACCTGAACCTTTCCCTTTTAACCATAAATGTTCCTTGCACTCCTGCTTGACCCTTTGCCAGTCTGTACATTTATGAATGAATGCCCCAATACTACCCCTCTTTCTGCTACCTTCTGTTCTATTACAATATTCCCACGCGTAGTCCTGATTGTTGGGAGGTTGTTCCATGTCCCTGAGTTGTGTTTCTACAAAACCGTATATCACCGGCCTCTCCTTCTTCAGCTGTTCTTCTATCTCTACCCACTTCAGCCTGTTCCAGCCTCCCTGCATGTTAATATACCTTATGTGTGAATTAGCTCGGTCCTCGTGGCTATGTCTGTTTCTTCCCCGGACTCTACCTGTCTTACATATTGGTGCCACTTTGCAATCGTATCTGTCCATACCATCTGTCAAAGAGTCTCCCTGGTGTTTTCCTCGTTACTAGCTATCCTGCACACCAAAGGATAGCACACGTTGCCGGTTGCGAGCGCTAGCTGAGGCTGCCGCTTTAAACCACCTCGCATATGAGATTAAAGCAATGTCTACTGCTGTCTCGGAGGCAACACGGTAGTGTCTTTGTGATGGCGTCACTTCCGAACTGAGTGGAAGTAGTAGTGTCGGCTGCGAGCGCTCCTTGCGGAGAAAGCACTGAACTACGAGAAACCTTCCATGGCCTTCGAGATTGCACGCGCGTGGCGTAGTTCTCACCAGCCGTTCCCGTAGAGAACCACGCCGCGAGTGACCCATGTTCAAGTGCGGTTCACATGAAACCCTTCTCCACTTCAGTCCTTAAGGTTCTCACTTGAGTATATTCTACTACCAGCAAGATCTGCACCAGCGGCGGCTCCAGGCGGGCTTATGCCCGACACCTTCAATGCACGCCGCTGCGGCCCTTCTACTTGTCGTGGCTTAGAACCCCCACATTTCGTGCTTCTCTGCCAGTGACGGCCGGGGATAGGCGCGACGCTAGAGTGCCATCCTTTTTTGGCGCTGTATTTGCTTCGGCAGGTGAGTTGTTACACACTCCTTAGCGGATTCCGACTTCTATGGCACTTCTATGGATTCCGACTTCTACAGACAGACAGACAGACAGACAGACAGACAGACAGACAGACAGACAGACAGACAGACAGACAGACAGACAGACAGACAGACAGACAGACAGACAGACAGACAGACAGACAGACAGACAGATAGATAGATAGATAGATAGATAGATAAATAGATAGATAGATAGATAGATAGATAGATAGATAGATAGATAGAGATAGATAGACATCTATCCGCCAACGACTTTTCGCTCTCCTGGCCGTTTGGATAATGTGATCTAAACAAAAATTGGTATCCCATAACATGACTGTCAGCACCCTCTTATGCAAAGTTGTAGAGGGTGCCAAGAATCTATGGGTTTGGGCAGGTCTTATTCTTATCCACGGAAATTTAGCTGGTAACATATTGGACTACTACAGCATTGTAGACAGAGTTGTAGATATCGTAGTTTTACTCAATAAGAAATACAAGATGAAGGTGGTACAGGCTTACGCGTATACATCCAGCCATGGTGACGCACCAGCTGAAAGCTTCAATGCGGTCATGAATGAGCGATGAGTAAGGTGAAAAAATTGGCAGATCCCACGTACAGTCGTAATAGATCATATGCAAAGCTGAAATAAGGAAGGTTGATATATCACTTTAAAATCAGCACAACGTTACGAGGCGGACGTAAATTATGTCGTACATGACTTCCATGACATGACTGTCATGTTGCGCCTGGCATTTGTGTTCGTCGTCCAGTCACGTCATGTGATACCCAATTTGGTATATGTGGAGCTAGCGAAACGGCACTGAGCGCGCTATTAGCGTAGCATGTACTCATGATTTACATGCCATGCACATCCTGATTATTATTTTTGGACGTATCATTTACCTTCTTGGTCCACTCATGTCACGTAATACCAAGTTTGATATATTTGGCGCTAGCGAAACGGCCACGAGCACTCTATGAGTGTGGCATGTAGTCATGTTTCACATGACACACATCCCATGATTATGATGTTTCCACCAGTCATATACCTTGTTCCTCTATTGAAGTCATGTAACAACAAATTTGTATATGGGGAGCTAGCAAAACGACCGCGAGTGCACTATGAGCGTAACATGTAGTCGTGTTTTACGCGACATGCGTGTCATGATTATCATGTTTGGACGTGTTCTTCACCTTCGTCGTCTATTAACGTCACTTGATACTATATATTTGGCATATGTGAAGCTAGCGAAATGGCCGCGAGCGCGTCATAAGCGTTGCATATAGTCGTGTCATCATACATGAGCCGCTCCAGTTAGAGCTACTTCTCTCGCCTAGGTAATCTAACAGTAGCCTTTGCCACTCCCACCCTCCTCCCCGGCTCTCCTTCTCTATGTGTGTACTCGACCACACTGGTTTCCATCCACCAGTAGTGTAGCCCGGGGCTGGCACACCAGGCCCGTGCCTCTGCCATCCCAATATTTTCCTATGGTATATATGGGAGCAGAAGATAACGGCCCACCACATCTACTTGCCTAGCTGGGACCTATTCTAATCAAGGTGGCGCCCCCTTCGAAAAAAATTTCTGGCAACGCCTCTGCCATCTACGACCTCAGCTCACAGGGTTCTTTGCTTATAGATTACGTCTGTAGGATGGGCCCATAGCCACTGTCACTTCCTCTCAATGCTGTTTTGATCTACAGGTGAAAACTTGGTAAGCTTCGAAAACTGATTCATCTTCCAGAGCTGCCGGGAAATATTGCACAGTTTGTGAATAAAGCTTAAAAAAAACTGGACACTCCCTATTTCATTGAAAGATCTGAGCCCTCCCCCCTTTTTTTGTCTTTAAGTTGCCTCGTTTCGGCCACGGTCCTGGCGATGGACATCTGCAGTACTGTCGCTAGGTCAACGGGTGCACGCCGTTTTTACTTTACCTGGTCGAACGCGCCTTCAAGGGAGAGCCGAAGCGATACCTAACCACGCGGTAAAAAAAAACAAGATGTGAAGTTGAGAAGGGGATGTGTAGTGATTAGAAAATTTCTTGGCTTGGGATTCTAACCCGTGCGGGGAATCCTAAATAGACCACTTTTGCCAGTTTACACCGGTGCTGTGCGGAAAAGCGTATTGAGATTTGAAAGGGGCTGTTATCTCTAGTCATGGGACACTGCACATAATGTTCACTTACTCATGCGTTTGTACGCTGCCTAATTATGTGTATCTGTGTAATCACTCATGTCTAAATATGCTACTGGAAATAATTTGGAGGAGTGTATAATATTTGTTCCCTAAAAAAGCAAACTAAATTGTGCACCAGTTTTTTTTCACCACCTGTGCATTTCAGTTTCAGGAATCTCCCAAATTTCAGGGTCGCAAGCTTGGAAGATCCATATTTAAATTCGCAGTCTGTCAAATGATTTTACAGGCACAGCAAATGCTAATATGGACTTTATCATTGTTGGCTAAGTGGGGTGGTTCAATATACCACTTTCATTGAAATAGCAGTGCTCATGTTTACACTGCACAGTTTCGGCGATGTCGAATGCTTTATCCATATTTTGTTTCTAAACGTAAGCCTTCTTTTTTATACTGCTCGAAATTTGGTGTCTAGTGATGAAAATTTCATATTTTTTCCCTGTAACCTGCTCGAAATTTACAATTTAGGGCTCCAAAAGGAATATTTTGCTGCTCCTGATATTGCTCCAAGTTGTATTTCGGCTGTTGCACTGCTAATGTTGTTAAACAGTAGCTTTCAGTGACACTGTGTTCAATAAGAAAATAAGTTGGTATTCGGATATTCTTCTTGCATTTCTTCTGGTGCCCCCGTAATCTAACATGAGACGTCTGACCAATATGAGTGTTGGCGCATGACTGAGGAATCTTGTACACTACTCCTGTAACACAAGGAATGGAGGAGCTTCGGTGTTTCTGACCACATTCACCTTTATTTTTGGTTTTGCCTTTGGCCCCGAGCTTAACAAGTGTGCAAGTGCTGCCCAGCTTCTTGAGAGCCGTACATACCACTGCCGCATCATATCTGGGTGCGGCACGCTTAAGTGTTTGCCATTTTGTGAACAAGCAAACAAGTATTGTGTATTTATATGTACTAATAAGAGTTTGTATCAATAAAGAACTTGACCGTAGAACAGCAGGCTAAAGCGGCTTTCATGATTTTTCTCACAGATTTCGCATTTGCTGAAATGTTTGATCCATCTCGCCACCTTTTCGCACGATCTAGTGACCAGATAATCTGGAAACCCTTCTGTAGGAAACCTCTGGATCTGAGCATAAGCACTGCTCAATACCTTGTGCACACATGACTTGTACACAGCCTCCTGTACCAAAGATGCAGCCAATCCATCTTTGATCACTTTGGAATAAGCTAATGTGTAACTCAAAAGAGGCTGTTGCGACCTGGGCCTGTACTGCCAACACAAATGCATTGGTAAGGATTGAGACAGCTGCTCACATTTACTCTTGATCTTAGGATTGTCGATTACTTGGAAGGACTAAAAGCCCATATAACCAATTCTTGGCCAGTCCCCCTTAGTGGGTATGAGCCATAGTTGATGCACCACCATCATCCTCGTTGTAATTACCTTTTCCCGTCTAAAACTGGAACACAAGTCAGGGGCGTAGCCAGATATCTTCTTGGACAGTGGGAACGGTGGTGGGGGGGGGGGGGGGCAGGGTGAGTGGCTGTGTTCAACCAGCTTTTGTGAATGTTCGTGCGTGTGCTTGTAAATATGAGTTTACTCATATACTCATACACACGCAGAACAGAAAAACTTCAGTGTGGTGGGTGGTTTGAACCCTCCCTACATCCCGGGTAAGCCGGTGGCTGGGAATGAAGTGACTAGTTACTAACAAGTGTATTCTTCGTTCATACAGGAAGTATCCATATAAAGGAGACAGCTTTAAGTGAACGCGACATACTTAACTGCATACGCCTCGATGTTACAGCAACAACTATCATGCAGATGGCGCGACGAGCTTTTATCTATTTTATACGGAACGCCTGGAGGCGGATGCAATTACAGCTACCCGTTCACGTCCTTTATATGCGTGAAGGACACTGTCTACGCAGGGCGAGATCGCTATGCGCTCCAGTGTGAAATAGCTCCTACATGTCAGCTCCTTGCACTGAGCAGAGTGGCGCAGTGGAAGCGTGCTGGGCCCATAACCAAGAGGTCCATGGATCGAAACCACGCCCTGCTAGATTTTTGTTTTTTTGCTTGCTCACGATATTTTTTCCTTTCATCAGGACGCCATATCTGCACATCTGTTTCGAACATGCTCTTTGATGCGTTGTTCTTGTGTTGAAAGCAATGGCTCTGGCCTTCTCTCTCTCTCGTTTTTTTTCTTCAGTTTAAGAAAGAATTCATCGCACTGGTAAACACGGTGAGTTTTTTTTTACATAAAATACATAATTTTTTATGGGCATTCTGTTACCCCCTGGTATTCTGTTGTCAGACTCCAGTCGTTTTCGCGTATTACCTCTATGCCACTCCCTTCCCTCTTAAAAATCAGTTACCAGCAACACCTGTTCGTGCACAACTTGCACAAACTGCATAAAATGCGCAACGTAGCAGGAACAACTCGGCAAAACACTTCATTAGTTACGATACCTTCCAAACCATACACCTGCATCACATTCAAATAAAGAGTGTTAGATACCACGCGAAAAAAAAATCCAGCGCAGTCGACAGGATTCGAACCTGTGCGGGGAGACCCCAATGGATTTCTAGTCCATCGCCTTAACCACTCGGCCACGACTTTTTTTTTTTCTTTATTACCTGTTTTTCTGTACAGGTGTTCACACAGAAACATGAATGATAAAATACACTTGGACCAATATTTGATCCGAAGTGCTCACATTAAAATTTTTTTCAGGTTGCACAATTCCTCTAACATTGTTAGCCAGCTGGGAGGTTCTTCTTCTTGTTTATACACCTCAGTGATATACCGCATATTTGCAATGAAGTTCTCCCGGACAGGACGTATGTTCTGGTCAAGATGTCTGTAAGCCATAGTGGTCTGCCAGATGCTGTGAAGGCTAATTAACATAACCATGTCGTATGGTATGCCGTCGTCCTCATCCACACAGAGAAAACGAATGCCATTGCTTGTAATGGGGAGATCTTTTTTCAATGTTCTTTGAAGGATGTCCCAATGAAAGACAGCGTCCCAGCAATGAATAAACACATGGTCTATTGTCTCAGGTGTTTTACAAAGTAAACAATTGGTTGTCCATGGTACATCGATTCCCTTGTCCGCTAGCCACTGCTTTACGGGGAGAGTCCCGGAATGCAATTTAAAAAAGAAAGTTTTTGCCCCTGCTTTTACTTTCATCTTTTTGACCCTTTTCAAAACATCCTGTCCGGGTCCTCCATTGAACATAGATCTGTACAAAGGTGTTGGTAACAAGACATCACGGAGATCC